>PVJA010024687.1:0-31566 GCA_004027025.1 Myocastor coypus | reverse complement strand
AAAAAAAAAAAAAAACATGTCACAAACTGAGAAAAAAAAATCTACTATCAAGATCAGTGATTTTTGAGCCAGGCATGGCGGCACACACCTGTAATCTCAGCACTTGGGAGACTGAGGCAGGAGGATCAATGTGACTTTAAGACCAGCCTGGGCTACAAAAGTGAGCTCACGGCCAGCCTGAACTGCATAGCAAGACCCTGTCTCAAAAAGACAAAAAAGAAAAAAAAAAAGATTAGTAACTTTTTCCTATATTGACAATTAAATGACAAATAGGCAGGATGAGATCACTTGTGAACTGCTCCTCTATAGAAAGTCATTTGTGGGTTGAGAAAGAAGCAGTTTGAGTATATTACTCTTGGTATTTGCCTCTAAAACTTGCAAAGTCAGTCTCATGTCTCCAGCATCTTCTTTGTCCTTCCTCAGACCCAGGGCCAACAACCACAGACGCGGCTCCTCCATGACTTCTCTTATCACCTCTAAAAGACCAGGTCAGAAAGCAGTAACAATGTGGAAAGGCTCCTGGATTTGCCTGTAGTCACTGGGAGGAAAATAAATACAGCAGCAGGAGGAACAGTGATTTGCAAAGAAGGTTTTTGCTAGAGAAGGCCCCAGTTTACTCATGAAATGTGACCCTATGTTCAAGCACATTTTTCCACTAAGGGTTTAGTTATGGTGCCACATAAGTTTTGGTTGAACTGATGTCAAAGAACAAATGACAAAGCAAAAGCAGACAATGGAAGAAAGAAAGGGGAGAGAAGGGAAGAGGGAGGAAGGAGAGAGTTTATCATTATTTCTTGAATACAAGGTAAGCCTAAACTAAAATATTTGGTATTTGGCATTGGTTTTTCCTGCCTGCCTCTTGGAACCCTTTTCCACACTGCCTCAAGCCCTCATTCCTGCTCAGGTCATTTCTTTTGAAGATACCCAGAATGCAAGGCATGTCTTATATCACACTACCTATTCCTTTGGCATATTTTGGTTTCCTTTAGGCACTAGAAGCCATGTAAATTTATTAATTACCTTCACAGTAATAGCCCTTCCCAACATCCCGGAAATAGTTCTTTATTTTAGAAAAAGAGAAAGCAGATTTTTCCCCAATGTTTTGTTAAGTCAGTGGAACCTTTTTCTCAAAACAAGAAGAGACGGTTTTGAGATTTTGTTTATGCTACTGCTGCTTATTTTAGCTTCGTTCTTTCCTTCTGAAGTCTATGAGGTTTTCAAATGCCTTCAGAGTTTGACAACAGTAAGTGGAGGAGGGACGGGAAGTGAGAGCCACAATAACATCTGCTCTTTGGGTTTATGGGTTGTTTCTAGGTCAATGGTGTCTGCTATGCATTGGATGTGTCCCCTAAATTCACTGTGTTTGAAGCTCAATACCCAAATTCATATATTAGTAATATTTTGAGATGGAGCTTTTGGGAGATAATTAGATCATAGGGGCTCTTCCACCTTTAGGAGTGGATTAACCCATTCATAAATCAATGGATTGATAGAACTGAAGGCAGGTCAGTTACACAAACATATTGTGTCACCATATGTTTGAGAAGCAGCCAGGCTGGCATCAAATGGGTAGATGTTAGCATCATGCTCTAGCACATCCAATCTTCCAAACCATGATCTACATAAACTTACTCTTTATAAAATCATCTAGACCACAGAGTTCAATTACAACAACTAAAATTACACTATGACCTTTGCCAAAACTCCATCAGTTGTGACAGTGTCCACATATAACTTAACATTCTGAAGCACCAAGTGTTTAGGGTTCCTTTCAAATTCTTTCTACAGCTTCATTAAATAACTACTGCCAGGAAGAGTGAAGGAAGTTCCAGCAGAAATCAAGCTTACTTAGTGGTTAATTGGGACTGGTCCATATTTAATCATACCTCTTAATGCAGACTTTGTAATTTAAGCTTCACTAATAGTCTTGTTGACTTGTCAGCCACTTCTTCAGATGATCTTTGAACTAAGAGACTGCTTATTTTTGGAATTAAATATGCACTGTTACCTTCTGGTCTTCAATTTGGTGAATCATTCAGTCCCTAAATCAAACAATGTGTCAGGGAGCAAATTGATTTCCTTGGACCTCAACCTCACACAACAATGAACTAGAAAATTCTACTTTAACTTCTTCAGGATAATTCCTCAGTGCCCATGACAACCTAATTTCCATAAATGTCTTCAGGGCTTAAATACCTAAATCATCGAGGATTTTACTATAGAAAGATATGTTTGACATTTAATGTTCCTTTTGGAAATAAATATGTAATTAAAAAGGCAATAATTCAAGTATTCTGTCCCAAATCATATATCTCTGTAGTTTCTGCTACCATTGATTAGAAGAACACATCCTATTTGTCTGTGATCATCAACAAAGTTGGAATGGAAATTTGACATTAAAATTCAATTACAATTACCTCACCTGCAATTTAAGTTTGAAGATCTCCCTTAGCCTCTGAGGCTGTGAGTAAGGTACACCAGTAAATAAGACGTTGAATTCGCTAATTTTATATATTGTTTGCATCTATAAAATGAAAAAAATGTCTGAACATTTAGAATATTAATAGGAAAGCAAGTCAACAGATTTCTAGTATTGACAGATTTCTTACAGAAGCATAAGTAACATTTGTGTATTTAGGTGGATAAAAAGCAAATTTAAGTGGAGAGAATGGACTTAAATTCTCAAATAAGGTTTAGCACCACAATGTTTTTCTTAGAAATTCCAATTTAATGTTTATGAAACATAAAGCCAATGAAAGCTGAAAGAGAAGGTGGAATCACATGTGTTCTTAATTTTACCAATTTGCCAATCTCCAAATGAAGTATACAGTCCATCACAAATTGTTCAAGTACATTTTTAATATATTTGATACAGGTTCTTGTTATACAGTTCAGACTTTTTTGTGGGGAAGGGTCTACAGAGTGCTCAGGGTCTCACCACTAGATCAGACGTGTAGTGATCCGCCTGTTTACAGCCTCCCAAGAGCTGGGATAACAGGTGCACGTCACCACACCCAGTCTCAATAGCTGCTTCATTGCACCCCAGGTGCGCCATCATGCCCTGCCCTCAAGCATTTTTGGAATGCTATTTTTGAGACAGTGCAGTCTTATAACTATTCAAATTGCCATTTCCACATGATTGATTCATTTTCATGTGTTGATAAAAACTGAAAAATTAACTTCAAAATAAAATTAAATTTAAAAAAGGAATTAATCTCATATTACAAATCTATTTTTTATAAACTCAAAGAAAGCTATGAAAACTGTAGTGGCGTTTCCCCACCATTTCACATTTCAGTGAAAGCAGTTGTGTGGAAAATCAGCCAATCTACCAATATCGCTAAAGGGTATCATGTAAGTACCATATGCAAAAAAATAAATAAACAAACTAATTTTAGAAATGTTTTATTTTATTTTATTTATTTTTTATTTCTTTATTTTTTTTTTGTCTTTTTGAGACAGGGTCTCGCTATGCAGTTGAGGCTGGTCCTGAGCTCACTTTTGTAGCCCAGGCTGGTCTCGAACTCGCACCAATCCTCCTGCCTCAGCCTCCCGAGTGCTGGGATTACAGGCGTGAGCCACCACGTCTGGCTAGAAATGTTTTAAATTAGAGAAAAAACTATTAGTTTCTGTGTCCTTCACACATAATTCCTCCTATTATTAACATCTCACATTACTGTGGTACATTTGTCACAATTAATGAATCAATATTGGTTCATTATTTTTATCTGAAATCTACTCTGGACTCAGATTCGATGGCTTTTATTGTATGTCTTTTTTTTTTTTTGGTCCAAGATCCTGCCCAGCATCTGATATTATATTTAATCATCATGTTTCCTATGACTGCTTATATTATAATAATTTTTCCACACCTTCCTTGTTTTTAATTACCTTGGTAGTTTGGAGGAATATTTAATGTTCAAATATTTTGTACACTATTCTATTGGAGTTTTAACGATAGTTATTCCAAGCATGGTTTTAATATTATACACTGGTATCCTAAGTATAATTGCTTAGTTCACATTTATGAGCAAATATAGTTAGTCAGGGTGAGAATTCTACCAATTAACAGCTAGTTTCAAAAACCTCTTATGATTAAACAGCTTGTTAGTTTGAGAAAGGCTATGGAAGTAAAGGCCACTCTATCAATGTGGTTTATGTTAATCTTTACAACTTGCCTGAGGCACAATTTGTCAGAGTTTTTCATTGTAAAGATGTTTTATCTCTCTCCTTTATCAATGAGGAGAAAGATGCTATCTTACAGCTCACACAAAAAACGGAAATATTATTATCTATTCTTGAGAGTGAAAATCCACATAAAATATGTGCAAATCTCTTGCATGAGAAAATCTATTTCCTCTGATGTATGTATTTATGCAATTATTTCTTTATATTAATGTAAATTTGTGTATATTTATTTCTATTTGGAATTATAACCCAAATGCTGCATTATATAGTTTGCTCAAAATGTTCACTTATGTTCTTTGAGAACTCTTGCAGTTGGCTATCAGACTTTCTCATCAGGAGTTGTTCTTTTGGGGACACATTCTCACATGTTGTTCCATGTTTACCTTGATTTTTCTCTACCAATTGTAGAGTCAACAGCTCTTGCACATTATGTTGGAGAACAGTACTAGAAACAAAAATTTGGGTGTGAGGTATGGTCATCGTACTGGTTGTTGTGAGCCTCTCTGCTGACTCAAAGAATTTCGTATGCACACACTAACCCATTACATATTTGTTTTTATCAACATTTCTATATGCAACCATCTATAACAGTATTACAGTAAGATCAATGTGCTATTTATTTATTTATTTATTTATTTATTTAATTACAAGATCTCACTATGAAGCTCAGATCCATTGTCTCAACCTCCCCAGCAAGGGGGTCACAGGTGTGTAGCACCATACTCAGTTTTGGGGCCAACATAGCATGTGATACCAGGGATCAAAGTCAGGTTCTTGTACATGCCAGACATATGCTTAGACTGCCAAACTAAATCTCTACCCTATCTATTATTCATTATTTCTAAGAATAATACATAATGTCTACATAATATGCAATGTATATGTAATATTCTTTGATTGGATTAAGAGAGTCTTGGAAAGGTGACTGGAGTTTGAAGGCACTAACCTCATCAGTGGTTCAACCTAGGAAACTATATCCGACCTCTGGCTCCTTTCTCTTGAACTCTTCTCCTACTCTGTCTTTCCTGGATGCCATAGGCTGAGCAGCTCTCCTCAGACAAACTCATCATAATTTTGTGTCTTGGATGCAGGCAACCATGAACTGAGCCCTCTGAAACTGTGAGCTAAAATAAATTTGTTTTCCCCTTTTAATTTCTGTTAGATATTTTACACCTGCAAGAGGAAAACTGACCAATATCAGGAATTTTTATAGACCTCTCCAAAATGAAGTCACTCTAGTTTTCAACCCTTTCCTACCTACATAATGTGGACCAGTAGGCAGCCTGTTTCCCATTAACCATTATCTATTTCCTTAATTTCTCAATTCCCATGCATGCATGATGGTTTTAGATCTATTAATGCCTATGCTATGGAAAGCAGTTTAATCAATGAGAGTACATTGTGTATGTACCATTTCCTGTATGTATTGTTGCCTTTAGCATTAAAAATTCCATTTATTTTCAAAATTAAATATACCACTTTTTCCCCTAGCTATCATATGTCTATAATTTAGATTATTTTATTACATTCTACATTCTTCATTCTGTCCTAGGATCCCTGGAACTCTTATGTGGTTTTTATTTAAATTTTGTGACATAAAGAGGTATAACTTTTGATACATGCACTCCACAGATATACCATTAGAGAGTCTCACAGACATAGTTTCACCACTTAAAAAATTCTCTGTGCTTTAATTTCTCAAAGTTTCTGCTCTCCCTTAACAACCTGATGACACTAATATTTTTTATGGTTTCTTTAGTTTCTTACCATTTTATAATGTCATAAAAGTAGCAGATTGTGCTGCAAACCTATAATGTGCATCTAAGACTTTTCCATGCCTTTATTAAGCTTTGTAGCTCATTCATTTTTATTGCTAAATAATATTCCACCCATGGATGTACTATAGTTTGTTTATGTGCCCTTCTTATGAAGACTGTTTTGTTACTTTCAGGTCTAGAAAATTATAACTAGGACTGCTATAAACATTTATATATAAGTTTTACAAGCTCATATTTTTCTTATACCTAGGACTATAATAGCTAAGACTATTATAGCTGGTCATATAGTAAGATTATATTTACCTTATAAGAAACTGCCAAACTGCCTTCCAAAGTGCGTATATAGTTTTATATTTTTTGGCCACAATAAATGTGAGTTCCTGCTACTTCCCACCCTTAAGTTTTGCAATTACAGTTATTCTAATAGATGTTTGGTTTTACTTCTATTATTGTCAATGTGTTCTTCCCGGTCACTGGCTTAATGCTACTTGGGCTGGGGTCAGCAAGGATCGAATCCTGCTCCTGAGCTTGCCTAAATAGGTGCTTAGTCAGCTGAACTATCTCACAGGCCCTTATAGGCAGTCAGACAGGGACAGGCTCTCAGACAGAGCCTGTATGAAAGACAAAATATCATGCTACTGTGGGAGAGACAGGCACTCCCATTATGGACCAGACCTTAAGACTAAAGACTCAACACATGCATACCTCCCCAAAGATAATGACCAGGGATTGATATCCTAAAAGGTCTCTATCACCTTGGTAAAGCTAGAAAGAGTTACTAACCCAGCACCCTACAGGAAAAAGCCTCTGTTCTGTGTTGATGCCTGCTTGCTACATGATCTGCACAACTGACTCACTTCTCCATTTGATCCAAATTCAATAAATTTTACTTGAACAATTAAACTCATAATCTTATAGGTGGGCCATAGTTTTGTCCCACTTCATGCTTACCCACTTCATGCTTACCTGTGAGTTCCCATGTTTCCCACCTCAGATTTACCTTACTTTGTGGTTTTGCTCTATAGAAATCCCCAGAAAAAAATGGTTCCTGAACAACTCATTCAGGTTCTCTCTGTCCTTCTGGGACAGAAGCTTTCTTTTCCTCGATAAATATATTCTGATCTTAACCTCCATTGTTCTTACAATTAATTCTTCAGTTTTAGAGAACACAAAGTCATCTGAGGTATCTCTACACTTGGGAGATTCTTTCCCCTGTATCAGTATCAATGTAGACATCTGTTTTCAATGTTCTGTATATGTACCTACAGGAAGGATTGCTGAATCATATGATGACCTTATGGTTATGTTTGTGGAAAACTGCCAAACTATATTCCACAATATCAGCATCATTTTGGATTTACAAAAGCAATGTATGGAGGTTTCTGAGTTCTTCAGATCGAGTTTATATTGTCTATTTTAAATAGGCCCCTCTCTGTCTTTATAACCCTCTCTTGTCCTCCTACATCTCAAGCTTATCTTAAAAATTTGGCCCTCCTCACTGTCCCAGGAGCTTTGTAGATCTGAAGCCCCTTCCCTCACCAGAAGACAGGATGAGCCCTGGACAGCTGTTGTTACCTGGTCAGCTTTGCCCTGCCTTCCCTACAGTCAGAAGCCATGCTGAACCACAGACAGGGGCACCTTTGGTGAGCCTACCCTACTGCTGTGGAAGCCTTGCTGACTCAGACCATAGTCCCTTACCATTGATACTGAGTCAGGGTGAATATTGGGAGGTTCAAAAATGTCAAAACAAAGGGACAAAAGGCAACCTGAGAGCTCCAGTCCATACAGAACAAGCCAAGGAGACAGGGATATACAAGAACTTGGAAATCACACACCCGAAATGATAGCAACTGAAGTAAAGAAACAACTCCAATAGGCTATAGAAAAAATCAAACACAAATAATCTCTCAGATAAAAAAGAAATGACCATAATTATGAAAGAATTGCTCAACACACCTAAAGAAGGCAGAACAAAAAAAAAATTAGAAAACTGATGGAAACAATAAATAAATAATAGAAGAAGAATTAGAATGTATGAAACAGATTCAAAAAGATATTCAGGAAATGAATTACATTGGAATGAAATAAGATATGTTTTCTGATCTTGAACACAACATTGCAGCTATGATTGGTGAAAGAAAAATATGTCTTAACAATAACAAGAAACCAAGAAATAACAATCCATCAGCTGCAAGATGATGCAAAGAAAAGCAATGTAAGACTAATAGGCTCCAACAAAACAGCAGGAGTCAATATAAGTGATATAAAAAGTCTATTTCTAGAATTTGTAGAAGAACATTTTCTAAGTATGAGAAAAGATTCTGACATGTAGTATGTCAGTATATAGAACTCTAGCCATAATCAAAATAACTCTATACTCAGGCACATAATAATCAAGATCCAAGAAATTCAGCAAAATAACAGAATATTAAAAGCCATTAGAGAAAAGAAACAGATCATCTATAAAGTAAAGTCTATCAGAATCATGGAGGATTTCTGAACACAAACCATCCACTCAAGAAGAACTTGGAGTGAAGTATTTCATATCTTGAAAGAAAACAACTTCCAGCGCAGATTGCTGTACCCTGCTAAACTATCTATCAAAGTTAATGGAGAGATAAGGTATTCCCATGACAAAAAAGCAACTGAAGAAATTCATGACCATGAAACAAACCTACAGAGAGTACTGACAGATAGAGACAGTAATGACCACAACTTCAAGAACAACAACAGACAGGAAAAACCAAAAGGTCAAGCAATTAAACAAAGGAGAAAAGTAAAGATACTACAGTAGGAAAATAACATGACAAAGATAAGCCAACGCGTGTCAGTTATAACAATCAGTGCAAATGGTCTCAATTCACCAATGAAAATCAGTCTGGGAGGGTGGATCAAGAAAAAAAAATCCAACAATATGTTTTTTTGCATGACATACACATTTAACTCAAAAGGAAACTCATGGACTGAAAGCCACGGATTGGGAAAGAATATTCCATGTGACAGGGAACTCTCCCAAATACTATTCTGGTTACTAAAAACATCAATGCAAACCAAGCATGATCAAAAGAGATAGAGAAAGTTACTACATACTTGTTAAGGGAAAACTTAAAGTAGAACAGATGACAATAATAAATATACACACATGCAAGGTAAAAGCACCCAACCGTATAAGACAAATTAAAACAGATATGAAAAGTCAATGAGCAATAACAGTTGTTGGGGGACTTTAACTCCACATTGTCACACATATATAGATCAACTAGACAAAAAGTCAGCAAAGAAATATCAGAACTAAGGCAAATTTGTGATGAAATGGACTTAGCAGACCTTTACAGAGTGTTATACCCAATAACATCAGAATACACATTCTTCTCAGCAGCACATGGGATGTTCTAAAAAAATACCATGTACTAGCATATACAGTATGCTTAATTAAAGGCAAAGGAATTAAAATTTCCCAGAACTATTATCTGGCCATACTGCAAGGAAATTGGAAATTATTGACAAAAGAGATTTCAAAAACTTCATAAAAACACATGGAAATTAAATAATATCATACTGAATGACCAAGCACCACAGATGAAGTTAAACAAGAAGCTAAGACTGGCTGTGGTGGCACAAATCTATAATTCCAGCACATGGAAAGCTGAAAACAGGAGGATCACTATGAGCCTGATCTGTGTAGTGAGATCCTGTAGACCCTGTACTAAGTACATTTGAAAAAAGAAGTCAATATTTATAAGCAAATGAAAATGCAGACACATCTTACCAGAAACTGTGGGATGCAATGAAAGCTGTCATATTTTTTTTAATTAAAAAAAATCTCTTATTTATTTATTTGGTACAGGGTCTTGCTACACAGCTTAGACTCATACTGATCCTCCTGTCTCAGCCTCCCTAGTGCTGGGTTTACTGCATTTTCCACAACACCTGGTTAAGGGAGCCAACATGGTGCACGAAAGTTCTGGGATGAGCATGGTATGTGGTACCAGGGAACAAACCCATGTCCTTATGTTTGCCACGCAGGCACTTAGACCACTGAACTATCTCCCCAGCCCCAAAAGCTGTCTTAAGAGAGAAATTCTTAAAAAGAGGTAAATTCTCACATCAGGAAATCAGGAGTCAAATAAAAAATCTTAAATTGCACCTGAAAGTCCTAGAAAAAGAAGAACTCAAGTCCAAAGCCCAAAGAAAGAAGGAAGTTATAAAGATCAGATCAGAAATGAATACAATGGACACAAAGAAAACAATACAAAGTATTAATGATTCAAGAGCTGATTCTTTGAAATAGTAAATAAAATTGATAGATACCTAGTCAACCTTATCAAAGAAGGAAAGAGAAAATTCAAATTCATGCAATAAACAATGTAAAGGGCAAAATCATTACAGACCCTATAGAAGTTCAAAAGGTCATCTGTTTAAAAATATTCTCACAGGATCGAAAGCACAGAAGAAACAGACAGATTCCTAGATACATATGAAGTACCAAAACTGCATCAAGATATAAAAATTCTGAATAACCCAATATCAGTCAATGAAGTTGAAAATATCATAAGAAAATTACTAACAAAGAAAAGTCCATGTCTTGTTGTACACATAGCTGAATTCTACAAGCACTTTAGAGAGAATTTAATGCCAACTCTTCTTAAACTCTTCAATGAAATGGAAAGGGAAGCAATTTTATCAAACTCATTCCTGGAGTCAAGTATTACTCTGATACTCAAACCAGAGAAAGACCCAATCAAAAAAAGAACATGACAGGCCTATTTCCTTAATGAGAATAGATGCCAAATTCCTCAATAAAATGCTAGTAAACAGAATACAGCAAGTCATTAAGAAGATGATACACTATGACCAAGTGAGTTTTATCCCAGGAATGCAGGGATGGTTCAATATATGCAAATCAATAAATGTTACACACCACATCATCAGAGCCAAAGACAAAAATCACATGATCATTTCAACAGATGCAGAAAAAGCTTTTCTAAAGTCCAATATTCATTAATGATAATAACCCTACAGAAAATCATAATTATATCTCAACCTGATAAAACCATCTATTATCCACCAACAGCCAACATCATACTAAGTGGACAAAACTGAAAGATATCACTATAAATCAGCAATAAGACAAGAATGTCCACTTTTACCCCTCCTTCCTGTACAGTATAGTTCTGGAAACACTAGCTATAACAATTAGACAAGAGAGACAAGTAAAAGTCATAAGGATAAAGAAGAAAGAAGTGTCATCAGTGTTCACAGATGACATGGCACTCTACATGAGAAATGCCAAAAATTCCAGCAAGATACTTGGAGACTTAATAGCTCAGTTCACTAGCATAGTAGATACAAAGTTAACCCCCCAAATTAAAGGCATTTCTGTACACAAACCATGAACATAATGAGACATAAATTAGTGAAATCATGCCTTTCACAGTAATATTCAAAAATGAAATACTTAAAAATCAATATAGCCAAGCCTAGTGGCACATGCCTGTTATCCTAGCACTTGGAATGCTGAGGCAGGAGGATCAGTGTGAACTGAGACCAGCCTGGGCTACAAAAGTGAGCTCAAGGCCAGCCTGAACTGCATAGCAAGACCCTGTCTCCAAAAGACAAAAAAAAAAAAAAAAAAAAAAAAAAAAAAAAAAAAAAAAAAAAAAAAAAAAAAAAAAAAAAAAAAAAAAAAAAAAGAATCAATATAATAAAAGAAGTAAAAGATTGCTACAGTGAAAATTCTAGCTCTTTTTGAAAAAGATCAAAGAAGATTTCAGAGAATGAAAAGATATTTCTTGTTCCTGGGTAGGAAGAGTCAACCTTGTGAAAATAGCCATACTCCCCAAATTGTCATACAGATTCAATGCAACCTCAATTAAAATACTATTAGTATACCTCACAAATCTGGAGAAAACATTATTAAAGTTCATCTGGAGGGCCCGGCAGGATGGCTCAGTGGTCTAAAGTGCCTGCTTAGGAAAGCTTGGGTGGCTGCAGGGACCGCGGTTCGATCCCCGGCACCACATGCTGCACCAGCCCTGCCCTCAGGGCAGGTTGAGCCGGCCATAAAAATAAACAAATAAACAACTTCATCTGGAACCAGGAAAGACCTAGAATAGTGAAAGCATCTTGGGCAACCACTGAAAGGCAAGAAGCATTGCAATTCCTGACTTGAAAATTTCTACTTAGAAAGGTACTGTGATAAAATCGGCCTGGTACTGATAAAAAGAAAAACAGACCTGAGGATCAATAGAACAGATCAGAAGATGCAAAGACAACTACAAACATGCTCAACTACCTTACATTTGAAAAAGGGGCCAAATATATTCACCAGAAGAAAGAGAGCCTTTTTAATAAATGATGTTGTAAACACTGGCTTTCCATATGCCACAAGTTTAAAATTACTCCTATGTTTATCACTATGCCGTAAGGCATAGGCAAAATTGATCAAAGATTTAAATATTAAAACAAAAATACTACATCTACTTGAGAAGGTAGAGAAATACCTTGAAGCCATAGTGTAGGTAGAGAGTTCATGAACAAAAACCAAACTGCACAGAAAACGCTGTAAAGAATCACCAGCTGGAATCTCACCAATTTGAATAGCTTGTGCACGTTAAAAGAAATCACTAACAGAGTAAAAAAGAAAACCCATGACTTGAGGGAAAAAAATTAGGCAACTGTTCCTCAAAGGATTTCTATCTAGAACATAAAATGAATTTTAAAAATTGGGCTACCCGGGGCCCGGCGGGATGGCTCAGTGGTTTAAAGTGCCTGCTTGGGAAAGCTTGGGCGGCTTCAGGGACCGCGGTTCGATCCCCGGCACCACATGCTGCGCCAGCCCTGCCCTTGGGGCGGGCTGAGCCAGCCATAAGAATGAGTGAAGAAACAAATAAAAAGGTTCTGAAACAAGAAAATAAATAAATAAATAAATTTAAAAAAAAATTGGGCTACCCAAATTCACAGATTCAATAAAAAAATGGGCATCTGAAATAAATATATACTTCTCAAATGAAGAAATATAAATGTGCATATTTATACCTATACATACGTATCTATATGTATGTTCAACACCATTAGTCATTTGAGAAATGCAAATTAGAACATTGAGATTCTGTCTCACTCCAAAAATAATGGTTATCATCAAGAAAGAAGTCAACCAATAACAAATGCTGGAAAGTCTACAGGGAAAAGGCAACTTTCCCCACTGTTAGTGGGAGTGTAGACTGGTAAATCGTCATGAAAATCATTATGGGGATTCCCTAAAAAGCTAAACAGGATTGGAAGTCCCATTTAATCCAGGTATTTCCCTCCTGGGTATTTTTTCAAAAGAAATGAAAACATCATACCACAGTGACATATGTGCACCCGTTTATAACAGCACAATTTGTCACTGGTAAACCTTGGGAAAAACCAAATATCCATCAGGTGAGAAATGGATAAAAATGATGTGTTTTTGTCACAATGTAGTATTATTCAGCTACAAAAAAGATAAACTCAAGGCTCATATAAGAAAATGGATGCAATTAGAGACCATACTCATAAGTGAAATAAATCAGAGTTGCAAGTGCAAAAATCATATTATTTCACTAATGTAAGAATGTGCAAGAATAAATAAAATCTTAAAGGTACAATAGGTACTGTGAAAGGGAAAGTATCTGTTCAAAGGGAACAAACAACTGGGATAAGGAAAAGAATTAAAGAAAGAAGGAAGGGAAAAAGATATTTATGCATATATGCAGGGTGACTGATCATTATACTGCTGATTTCTTCTAATGTATTGAAAGGAGTAGTTAATGTTTATTTTTCTTTAACTTTTTATAGCTTTTTATTTTTTTTGCTAATTTTTGTTGCTTATATCTGGTAATAAAAACAATTTTATGCAATATAACAACCATTGTTAAATTCCTATTGTTTAGTGAAATTCTTTATCATTTTTAGGCTTTTAAATATTTTTTATTCTATTTTTAAAAATAAATAAAAGTCACATGTCACAAGTGTGAATTGGTGTCTGGTGTCTTTCTAAAGCCTAATGTGGTACAACTTTCGCATGCTTCTTCTCCTTGGGTACGTTTACTTTGTACGTGTGTATACTAAAATCTATTGCCAATTTAAACCTTTATTACTTAGCTTTTTATTGTTGTGTTGTAAGAGATTTTTTAATACATTCTGCATAAACGTCTTTTGTTTTATGTATGTTTTCCAAGTATTTTCATTCATTCTGTGAGCTTTATTCTCTTTTTCTTGATGGAAAGTTTTGAAGCCTAAATTTCTTTCTTTCTTTCTTTCTTTCTTTCTTTCTTTCTTTCTTTCTTTCTTTCTTTCTTTTTTCCTTTTCTTTCTTTCATATTATGGCTGCTCAGCCTGCCCTGGGGGTGGGGCTGGAGAACCATGTGGTGCTGGGTATCAAACTAAGTGCCTGAGGTTGCCTAAGCTTTCCTAAGCAGACGCTTTTGTCCACTAAGCCATCTTGCCAGCCCCTAATTTCTTTCTTTTGATGAAATTTGTCTTTCCTATTTTGCCTTTTATCATTTGTCTTCATATCCCAGAGACTATCATCTAACCCAAAATCATGAAAGTTTACCCTTATATTTTCTTCTGAGAGTTGAAAGGTTTGATCCTTAGATGGATGTCCATAATCTATTTTGGGTTAACATTTTAATAATGTACTGCATAAAGGGGTTAAACTATAATGTTTGCTCATAAATTTGCAGTTGTCCCAGGACTCTTCATTAAAAAAGAATCCTGTTTGTCTTTGTGCCAATAAATTAAATAGTTACTGTAAATACATATTTAAAAGACTGTCAAGGCTTACGTAACATAAATGTAGTTAACCATTTCAAAATGAATAATTCATTGGTATTTAACACATAGTATTGCAGAATCCAAGCTCCATCGAGTTCATTAAGGTTTTCATTATCCTAAAATAAAACCTCATATCCATGAAGCATTTTTATCTTTTCCTAGATATTGGTAACCAACAGTCTTCCTTCTGTTTCTATTGATTTCTTCTAGAACTTTCTTCTTTCTTTCTTTTCTTTTCTTTTCCTTAATGGGAACTAAACTCAAAATCTTGTACCTGCCAGCTGGGTGCTGTGTCTCTGAGCTATATCCTTGGCCCCTTGTTCTTGATACTTCACATAAATAGAATCTTACAGCATGTGGAATTCTATCTCTGTCTCCTTTCACTTGTCACATTGTTTGTACATTTGTCCATATTGTATCATAGATCACTATTTCATTCTTTTCTATGCTTAATGATATCATATATATATATATATATATATATATATATATATATATTATTTGCTAGTATTTTGTTGAGGAAATTTGTGTCCAATTTCTTAATTCTTAAGTTTTATTTTCATTTTATAAGTGTTTTTTCTTGGCTTTGGTATCACTGTAATATTGTGCTCTCTATTCTACATTTTTTGAGAAATTTGCAGAGGATTAGTGTTAATTACTCTTAAATGTTTGGTGGAATTCATCAATGATGTAATTTTTTCAGAAAAGACTTTTGGACTTGATCATTTTAATTTTCATATATCTATTCAAATTCTCTATTCTTCTAGATTTAGTTTGGTGATTTTCAACTAGACTAACATATCGTAGAATCATTGTTTATAGTATTTCCTTAAAATTGTTTCTAATTTTACAATGCCAATAGTGATTATCCCTGCTTTTCTTAGTTTTTGTTATTTGAATCTCTTCAGTTTTTTGTAAAAATTTTAGTCTAATGAAACATTTGTGAATTTTGTTGATCCTTGGAGCCAAGATTTTGTTTTATCAATTTTCTGTTATTTTTTCTATTCTTTACCTCATTTATATATACTCTAATCTTAATTATTTCTTTTTTTCTGATGTTTGGCCCCAAACTTATACTTCCTCTGTAGCTTCTTAAGTTGGAAGAGTAGAAGTCTATCTTCATAAAAGTGTTTATGGTGATAGGTTTCCCTTTTAGCATTGTTTTAGCTACTTCTCATATATGTTGGTATGTAGTGTTAGTTTCACCTCAACTGAAATCATTTCCTACCTTCCCTTATGAACTCTTCTTTGACCCAACAGCCATTGATTAAAGTTTCAGTTAATGTCCATATATTTTAACTCGTGTAAAATTCTGTCTACCATTTATTTCTATTGATTTTCCAGTATGATGAGAATTTACTTTGTACAGCTTCATTTCATGTAAATGTAATGAAGATTTCTATAAACCAACATGACCTTTCTAAGAAAATATTCCATGTGAAATTTAGAAAAATATATTTATGTTTTTGTTCATTAAACCATAGATATGTTAGGAAGAGCTGACATATAATGTTCAAGTCTTCTGTTTGCCTGTTGATTTTTATACAGTTGTTTTATCTATATTGAAATTTGGGTATTAAAATCTCTCTGTCTCTTTTCCCTTCAATTACGTCAGTTTCTGTTTTGTGTACGTTGTGCTGCTCTTGCATAGTATATGCTTGCTTATAAATATTATGTCTTCCTAATATGTTGCCCTGGTTGTCATTAGAAAATGTCCTCAGGGTCACTTGTAATATATGCCCAGTTTTCTTATATTAGTATAATCATCCATGTCTTATTTACTGTTTATATCGCATATTCTTTTCCATTCTCTTATTTTCAAGACATTTGTGCCTTTGAACTCAAACTGTCTCTTTATAGACAAAATTGAAGTTTTAAAAAATGTATTCTTCTCATCACTTTTTTTTTTTTGTGGGACCGGGGTTCGAACTCACGACCTTGCACTTGCCCAGCAGGCACTTGTGCCTCGGAGCTATCTCCCCAGCCCCTTCATCACTTTTTTGATTCAAATAGTTATTTTATAGCAATTAATATAATTTTGTCATATGATAGGGCTTTCATCTAATTTGGTATTTATTTTCTCTGTGTTATGTAATTTTTCTCTGTGGTTCCATTACTGCCCTTTTTGGAGTTAAATACAGATTTTTCAACATATTAATTGCATTTTACTTACTTTTGATACTTTCTTAATTATTTCCTTGGTGATTATAATTTACATCTTGATTTCCAACACCGTGGTAGCTCAACATTGAATTTGTTTCTTGGTCTATTTCAAAGTCAGTGAACTATCCTTATAATTGGTGCTGGTAAAAGTAGATATTCACTGGCCAAACTATTAACTTGCATCTTTATTTTGTATTGCACATGAAATTTAACAAAAAATACATTAAAGTCTGAAATGTAAGAGCTGAAATTACAAGACTTACAACAGAAAAATTAGAAAATCTTCATAGCATTAGATTTGTCAATAATTTCTTGAACATGACAAGAAAAGGACTGGCAAGAAAAGGTAAGAGATATATAGCACACCACAAATTACACAGTAAATAAAAATAAACAGTGTAATTTTTGTCTTTGAAGGTACCACACTAAATCAACATGAATAGAAAAATGTTAGAGCCATGTTTGCCTAGGACAGCAGGTGTGTTTCTTTACTGTGATTATGTGCATAAGCAATGTGTAGATGCCAGAATCTTCATTATTTAAAATTCTAAGACTTGTCTGAGAAAGAGAAACCATATAGGAAACTGAGTAGGTGAAGAAGTAGGAAAAACCTAAAAGGATATAGCCTCATAAAATTCAAAGCAAAGAATGTTTTGTGAAGGTAGTGACTCAAAGTGTCACTATCTTCACACGCATAATGTCACCAGGACTGATCACTGTCCACTGGACTTAGGCAAAGGAATTAATTACAGCGCCAAGGACAATTAAATGAAGTCCTCGGGGTTTAGGGCCAAAACAGTATGCTTTATGTAAGCATAATCTATGATTCCTGGAAATTGGACAAAAAGCCTTAAGTACAGAAAGCAATTTTCAGAAATAATGTAGTGGAGCTGCCTGGAATATTAGATATGAATATTATCTATGGTTCTATATGTGAGGAAAACAATGAAAGCTTGTTCTGATTTCTATTCCAAAACTTCTACATCATAGCAGAGATATCTTATGATGATAAGGAATGCTATTTGAGGAACTTTATATGTAACAATAGCTAATAACAATGCACAGTGTCACATCTCAACATATTTAATTTGTCTTTCTTTGTATCATTGGAAATGAAGCCCAATTCCAATGCAAGGTTGTGATTGCTTCATTTTCTATAATGTCCCTTATGTCAAGGACTGCTCATGTCTTCTTACAGACTAGAATGTTGTTCCAGGATGAAAATCCCTTCATAGTTTCATACAATTATATATTATCAGGAAGCAGGTCCTTACTATTTCAGACATCATGTTATAAAATTCTGAAAGAAAATGAAGCAAGGTTAGTATTGCTCTGATCTGCTCTAAATATTTCACGAGTAAAGCTTTTTTTTTCTCCTCCATGATAGGGGTTTAGTTTTGGGAAGACTATCTCATTTTTATGAGTCCATAAATCTCAGTGCATCACTCAAGTGACAGTTCTGAATTTACAATTTGGCAAATATTTAACAGGCATATCTCCCCATCCTTCCTTAACCCTAGCTCAAAAAACTTCACTGTGACCCATGGAAAGCACCCCAGTAGAAAAGGTGAATCTTCACTTATCCCTGGCTATTGGGCTTTTCTATCTACGGAAAAGACCGTAGCTGTAAGCCAAAAAGATTTTAAGACAAAGTTCACGATCAACAGCTGCAAGTTATCCTATCTGCTTCTTTCTTATCTTCCTTTTTTCAGCTTTATGTTTGCTTATGTGACTTACAAAGGTAGTCACTAGAGTTATTAGTTCTAATACGTACTGATGATAACCTCCCTTATGGCAAGTACTACTTGGTTGTGGTTCACGCTTAAAAGACAAAACCAGTAAAATTCTTCTTCTTCTCTCTCTAGATAACAAATATGAGGCATGAACAAGGGATGTCACTCAGAGGTAGAGTCCTTACCTAAGATGTGTGAAGCTCTGAGTTCTACCATCAGCACTATCAAAAATAAAAATAAATAAATAAATAGATAGACAGACAGACAGACAGATAAATAAATAAATAAATAAATAAATAAATAAATAAATAAATAAGATGTAACTGAAGCTCTCAATTCCAGATTTCTCTTTGTAGCCAGCTCTCTATTTTTCTGATCCTTTTTGTATGTGAGTTATGGAAGAAAATTCATCACTCCCTAGTGTGAAGGAGTATGATGTCAGGGTCAATGACAGCCCAGCAGACATCTTCAAGCCCAGGACAGTGAGGACATCTGGAGCTGTCAGGCCAGAGTTGGGGCAAACACTGCATCCTCCCACAATGCCAACCCCTAGCTCCTTTTGCTGTGCGCGTTTGGTGGCAAACATCACATTGCCAAGAACTGAGATAACGGAAAATAAGCAGAGAGAAGAAAGAAAGGATGGGAGGAAGGAAGAAGGAAGGAATAGAAGAAGAAAGGTAAAAATAAGGAAATAAAATCCACTAGTCAGCTTTCCATTACTGTAAAGAAACACTGGAGATAATTGACTTAAAAAAAAGAAAGGTGTACTTTGGCACACATTGCTGAGGTTTCTGCCTACAGTCAGTTGGCCCTGTTGCATTTGTACCTGTAGTGAGGCAGCACATCATGCTGGGAATATGCAGAAGAGCAAAACACTTACCTCATGGGAGGGAGCTGGTAAGCAAAAGAATGAGCAAGAGGCTGAGCCCTTGTCCCCTCAGAGGCACAGCCCCCAGTGACTTGGAACATCCCCTTAGGCCCCTCCTGTCGAAGATTTGTACTACCTTTCAATAGAGTCAAGGTGAGAACCAACCCTGTAACTCATGAGCCTTTGGGGAACAAATTGAATTCATACTGTAGCAGGGAGGGAGGGAGGGAGGGAGATAGAGTGGAACAGGCAGACAGACAGAGATGGAGAGAGGGAGGGAAACCATACTTTTTTACTCTTTACTACATTCATGAATGTGATCCTTTCTCTGTCTCACACAGTGGAAAATTCCTGTGGTAATGTGTTGTAATGAATGTTTCTTTTACGTTAAATAGCAAATTTTTGTCAAAGTATTAGATACTCAATTTTTTTTATTCTTAGCAATCTCACAAAAGAGAAAACTAAACACATATTTTGAAAAGAAATAAACAGCTGAAAGAGTACCATTAATTCCCTTGTAATGTGGTGGGAAAAAAGAAATGTTCATGTTTTTGAGTAGAGACCCATCTAGTGGTGAGGAGTGGACATAGTCACATACAGGCAACAACGCAAGGGAGAAGCAATGACCAGAGAAGCCTTGGCAAGCTCCACCCTAACTCACTCCGGGTCCATTTTCTGGGGTGTATTGTTGCAACTGCTGTTGCATAATACACCACTTACAACTGCAGAACAGAGAGATGGGCCCACAGGGAGGTCACCAAGTAGAACACTGAAGCCACGTGGCCACTGTATGAAACAGGAAAGCACCCTAAGGCAGGTCCTGTTGCATTGCCTTCAGAAAAAGAAGGGTCTTTTCTTAAAAAAAAAAAAAAAAAAAAGACTTCTGTTTGGTACCTGGAATAAAAATCAGAACCTTGCACTTAAAAAATATGTTTATCAGCACCTATGTGAAGTACAAAATGATGACATTCATCATGCAGAGTACCTAACACATCTTATTTCTTCACTCCCTCCTTTGTCTTATTTATTTTTTTATCCTCTTCTCCTTCTTTTTCTCCCCACTCTGTCAGTCTCTTGATTCCCTTACATTTTGCAAAAAGATCCACCTTTCCAACCTTGATTTATGACTCTGGTCATAAAACATGAGAAAATGAAGATCTGTGATTTAAGCCTCCTATATGACAGCCCTAGAAAATATACAAGATTCCATTTAATTAATGCATGGACTTTGTAACAATTCTTTTAAAATTATTATTTTTTGTTTTTGTACTATATTTTTATTCTTTGATTTTTTATTTTTATGAGACATAATATTTGCGCACCATGGTATACACTATACTAAATATATATTATATATTAGATATATTTTCAATGTTTAGTAGTCAACTCAGGGTAATAAGAATTTCCATCTGTTCATAGAGTAATCATTTTTATGAGTTAGAAATTTCTTTTTTTTTTCATTTTACTACATACTATAGATTGTTTCAATCAATAGTTACCTTACTATGCTACAGAAAACCCAGAATCCACTTCTCTGTTGTGTTTAATGGCTGCAATAGGGAGCAACATATATTCTTACTTCAGCTTATTTAGAGTCAATGCATGGCATCATATGAAATATAAAAACTTATAATTTTTATTTGCTCCTCATTTTCCTATGTGTTACTACTGCCATATATTTTATTTTTACTTTTTGGTAAAACTATGGTGTAAAGTTATTTTGAATAGCTTTTAAAATAAGAAAAGAAAAAGTTTTATTTACATTCATTTTGATATTCACCATTTCCAGTACTCTTCATATTTTTTGTAGATGCGAATTCCCATTGGATGTTTTTCCTTTAACATTAATAGCTTATTTGATCATTTCTTTGGTGCTAGTCTGTTGTTTTAATGGTTGATACTTTGTGTCAGCTTGAAAAGTTTAGAAGTTGAAACTTGTGACAAACTGGGTGTGGTGACACATGCCTGTAATCCCAGTACTTGGGAGGCTGAGGCAGGAAGATCAGTGTGAGTTTGAGACTAGCCTGGGCTACAAAAGTGAGCTCAAAGCCAGCCTGAACTGCATAGTGAGACCCTGTCTCAAAAAGACAAAGAAAGAAAGAAAGAAAGAAAGAAAGAAAGAAAGAAAGAAAGAAAGAAAAGAAGAAAAGAAGGAAGGAAGGAAGAAAAAGGAAGGAAGGAAGGAAGGAAGGAAGGAAGGAAGGAAGAAACTTGCGACAATTGCCAGTTCTGCTGATAACCCACTACTATTAGGGCGATTGGACTGCATTGGGTTATTTTGCTGAATTCAAGTACCTGCAGTCTTTAGATTGGCCTCAAGTATGAAAAAAGTGCTTTAAAGACTTCTCCAAATATAGCTTCTGTAATTGTAGTGGAACATCCATTTCTAACAAAACAAAATAAAACAAAGAAGGAGGATATAAATAAAGGACCATATTGTAGTGGAAAAAAATATATGTACATACAATGTATTTAGGATAAAAACAGCTACTTTCTCTTAGTTCAATGAGGAGAAAGGTTTGTACTAATAATGTTTAGACAAGATACCATATTTACATCTTGTTCTCTGAATAACTATTAGAAAGGCAATATGTAATGTATTAATTATTGTAACTATCTACTAACCTGTTTTGAAACTGTTTCATTGCTATTTTATCTATTTTTCTCATTAAAATGAATAAAAGATAAGAAAGAGAAAAATTTAGAAGTTGAAGTGACTCAGTAGCGTGCCCGGGTCCTCAATTTATAAACGTGCTGAGTCTGTGCAAAAGCAGGGTATGGAGATGGTAAGGCACGGAAGACGTGGGTGTGAGGGCCACATCCACCTGAGAGGCATGTGGCCTGCTTACCATATAAGGGAGGAAAGGAGGCCTCCTTTTCCCCTTTTTGCTTTTGTTACTACTGCTGTCTTCTGTCACCCTGAAGTGTTGCCCTGTGCCATACCACTCTGTCTTAGAGACAGCTGACTACAGACTGAAACTTCTATAAACTGTGCTCTAAATAAACTTTTATTAACTTTATTTTGGACATTAGATTTTTTGTCTCAGCAATGAGAAAAAAGCAAGCAAAGCAGAATCTGGTACCAGGGAAATAGGGTTACTATAGTTAACCATGTGGTTCCAAGAGCTTTTGGAAATGGCTTGTAGGAAGAGTTTGGAAAGATTTTCGGATGTCACCTGAAAAAATAGATTTGCAGTGCCTGATGTTGCTCTGTATGGGACATTCTGGTCAGAACTCAGCAGATCAGAAGGCTGATAGAAATCTTGCCAGGAAAGACTAGGTTTCTGCCTGGAAGAAGGATTTCATTAGCTGTTGGACTCTAAGTAATACTGTGTGGCTTGGCACAAAATTTGTCTGCATTTTGCTCATATCCAGAGATTTTGCCTGAGACTGCGATTAATAGTAGTGAGTGGATTAATTTATCCAAAGAAATTTCAAGGCCACTGAATGTTGAGGGGGTGGCATGGCTATTGTTGGGGGCATTTAGCCAGGTCGGTGTTGAAAATCAAAAGAAGAGAGCCAAGCAGTATTATTTCAAGTGTGAGTTTGACCAGAAAGCAAGCTCCAGTAAAGCTGTGGACTATAAAGATAGAGCTGAGGAGATCTTGATTGCTGAGAATAGGAGAATACAAAAGAAAGTCTGAGAAAATCGCAGGGAGCAGCAAGTCTTCACCATTTGTGGGCTTAAAAGTACGAAACTGAAAGATTTTACTTCAGAGAGAAAGCTTCAGAATGCCAGGTTCCAGAATGGTGGCAGCATAGAAAATCTGTTTATCAGACTTGGATTCAGAGTGCCCGGTGATCCAGATACCTGATCCCTACAGCCAAGAGTGAAGAAAGCCTGGTTACTGCTACAGCTGACACAGGCCTTGGAATCATATACATGTTTCTGCGTTTAGGCACATGCAGAATGCAGCAGTTTTGAGGATTGAAAAAGTTTCTGTCTCAATTGCAAGAGGCCTGGAAGGCCAAGCAGTGTGACCCTGAGTGTAACATGTGAAGCTATGAGGATGAAGCCAAAGGTGCCGTGGAGACCCAAGAAGTTTGGAGAAGATAGGAACATGGAACAGCTAAGAAAATCTGTAAAGAAGGAGCAGAGCAGGACAAGAAAGAAGCCGTGGGGGCTATAACCATCAGAAGTGCTATAGGGGTAGAGCCATACAAGCCTTTTGGAGCTCACAGTTTACCACAGATTGCTTTGGATGCTGCGCATAGAACTATAGGATTTAGTGTTTGTCCTGCTGGATTTTGGACTTCTGTTGGCCCCAATCATTTATATTTACCTGTTTATAATGTTGCAGCGGGAATGTTTATTTTGTACACTAAATGTTGGAAGTGTTTAACTTTTTATTTGTACAAGGGCTTAAGGGCTGGCCAAATTGCTCAGCAAATTGAATCCCCAGGATTGCCATGCTGGTCCCACCCTGGGGGGGACTCAAAGATGGCAATTGAGACTGAATGTGGTGGTGTGTCTCTGTAATCCCAGCTCTTGGACGGCTGTAAATAGGCAGATCACTATGAGTCCAATCTAGTAGTGAGTCCCTGAACACCCTATCCCTGTAGATCCTTCCTTAAAATACAAGAGTTTGTAGCTAGGAGTTTACCTTACATCTCAGAGGAGAAATGGAAGTGTGAATTTTCAGCAGTGCTGAAACTGTTAGGACATTGGCAACTCCTACAGATGGACTAAATTCCTTTCTTTTTGGTAAATGGAGGTGTATGTGTCTTTTGGGTCAAGGGCAAAATGTTATGGTTCTAATGTAACGTAATGTTGATAGACTTAATATTGGTTCTTTGTTAGGGGGAAGAAGTATATATTTAGAAATAGCCAACTGGACTCAATTTCGATGATCCCAATTTTTTTTTTCACAATATCTAATGTATCATAATCGGGAGCCAGTTGATTGTATGCCTTCTTCTCTCCATCAGCCCTGATTAGAGTATTGACCTTGGCAACATCGATGTCCTAGAGCTCCTTTACAGCTTGTTTGATTTGGTGCTTACTGGATTTGACATCCACAATGAACATGAGTGTGGTGTTGTCCTTGATCTTTTTATGGCTGACTCTGTGGTCAGGGAGAACTTGATGAAGGCATAGTAGTCAAGCTTGTTTCTTCTGGGGGTGCTCTTCCAAGAGTATTTGGGCTGCCTTCAGAGCCACGGTGTCTTGGGACAGCAGAGGATGGGTGATGTCCGCATCTCCTTTTTTTTTGTGGCTGTGGATGCCTTTCAGCACAGCCTTCTCAGCCTTCAAAGCTTTTTCTTTGACTTTAGCTATAGGAGGGGAAGGGTCTTCTTCTCCTTTGGCACCATCTTGGTAAAAAGACTCTCTCAAGTTCATTCCCATGGACTCATAATATTCCTTCTTAAAGATTGTTAAACCTGCATTAAAATGCTCAAATTGTGAAACCATAACAATAAGTATGTCTCTGTATCTAGAAACTGACTTAAACAAATGTATCTGGTTGCCAAGTTGACAAGGGGTGGATTGTAATTGCTGAAATATTGTGTTGGCTCTAGCAGGTTAGAAGCTTAACTAAGTAATCAACAGTTCTACATTCTACGGTGTAAAGGCCATTCCCTTGGCAGTCTAGGATGTCATTTACTCTGTCAACTTGAAAGTTCAGAGGGCACAGAGATGTTGTGAGTATTATACCCACCAGAGAGTGGATAGCCTGCTCACAATACAGGGGAGGGAGAACAGGCTTGCTTCTCCCCTTTGCTCTTGCTGCTTTTGCTGTCTTCTGCTGCCTTGAACAATTGTCCCTCTGCTTCACCACCCTGTTTTGGAGCCAGCTGATTACAAACTGAAACCTCCACAAACTGAGCTAAATAAACATTGCATTCCTTGATTTTGGGCATCAGGTGTTTTGTCTCATTAATGAGAAAAATAACTAAAAGAATAGACCTCACAGTTTTCCAGCTCTTTTATTTGAAAATGTCTTCATTTCAACCTTGTATCTGAAGGTTCCAGTTTAGGGCAGGTTTTCCTAGGGAGGGTCATTTCATTGTATTCCTATCTCCATTATCTTTGCTGCAAAGCTAGCAGTCATTTTGATGCTTGTTTTCCTCATACGTTCTTTCCCTGGACATTTTTTAGGCTTATTCTCATTGTCTTTCTTCTAGGCTTATTCTCATTGTCTTTCTTCTTCTTCTTCTTCCTCTTCTTCTTCTTCTTCTTCTTCTTCTTCTTCTTCTTCTTCTTCTTCTTCTTCTTCTTCTTCTTCTTCTTCTTCTTCTTCTTCGTTTTAGTGTATTTGGTACAGGGTCTCACCACACAGCTTGGACTTGCAGTGATCCTCCTGTTTTCAGCCTCCTCAGTGCTGCCATTACAGGCATACAACATGACGCCCAGACTTGTCATTATGTTTTTCTCTTCCCTTTTGGAGATTTTCTGTACTTTCTTGTTCTCAAATTGATTTTCATCATGTTTGAAAAGTTTTAGTTATTATTTCTTCTAGCCGTTTACTGTTCCATCCCTGCTTTCCTTCTGCAGTCCAGGAACTTACAGGAACTAGAAGAATAATCTGATTATTATCTTAAAAGTTAAAGAGGCCTTGTTTCTTTATCCTCATCTTTGTGGAGGACTGCCTGACCAGCTCTCCTTGAAGGAAGAGCGACTGTTTCTATTTTGACTGAGCCTAACCCTATTTCCTTGTATTGACATGTAAGAGCTAGCTAGGACTTTTGTTTATCCTTTCAATTGGACTTAAGCAATGTATGTTGATCTAGCTAAGGCACTGGTGATAGTCTTTGAAGGTGGCATACATGTTCCCCTGGTAGCCTATTCCTGCTGCTTCTTAACGTGAGCCAGGTCAAAACAGGATGAAGAGTTAATGCTCCATGCTGCCAGGTGAGAATGAGCCTGGAGACAGAGGCTATGACTTCCTGGGGCTTGAAAGGTTACATCAAAGCTGAAGCACTAGACTGCCCAAACCATTTGATACTATCTCAATAATATCATGTAGATTACTCTCTCTGCATATCCTCTCTGCACATGGCAGAGGTAAATGTAGGCTCCCACCTAGCTCAGCTCACAGTATTCACCTACCTCCCACAATTCTCAGTCATTCCTCCTCAAGCCACTCCTCCATTGAATAAAACCGGGTGAGGCCCTGGGTTGCTCTCTTTGTGTGAGAGAACCATCTTCGTGGCTGGACTTAGAGCTTCTTGGCTCCCCAATAATTATAAATATGTTTTAGTGTCTTTATTTTTGCTGTGGGTTGCACGGGAAGTGGTAGATTGGAAGTACCTTGGTGAGATTCCAATAGCTTAACTTTGGGCTTACCAATACTGACTTCTCGGATCAAAATGAGGACCTGGGAGGGACTCCTGCAATCTTTCTTCACCCTCTGTTCTGCAGATTGGATAAGTTCTATTATTCTGTCTTAAAATGCTTTCTCTTTTTCTTTTCTCCTGCATAATTGGCCATTGAGCTCATTCTGAGAATTTTTTCACTTCAGATGCTGTGATTTTTAGTCCTAGAGTTTTTATTTGGTTCCTTTCATGGTTTCTACTTTTGGCTTGCAATTTCCATCTATTCTTTAATTTTCTTAACATTCTTGACCATATTTATAATAACTGTCTTAAGGTTCTCATGCACTAATTCCATTTTTTTCTTAGAATGGGCTTATATTACTTTTACTTTATTATGGATTGTGTTTTTCTGCTTTTGCGTGTTTTAATTGTAGATACTTGGACATTTTTCCAGTGAAATCATGTGCATCAGAAGTATTTATATTTTGAGACCAGAAACATTTTATTGTTTAACATGCATAAAAATATATTTTCAGTTTCTTTTTTGTTTTGTTGCTGTTATTTATATAGGAATTTCCTACTTTACCTGAATTTTCATATTTATAAGCCCAAAATTATTTAAAGTACCTTTAAAAAAATTCTTACTATGAACAATTTTGAGCATCACAAATGTGTTGCTGAATCGTCAGCTTCAGTTTCAGCTAGGCAAAGCCAAGCTGTGAAGAACCAACTTCCTTGGTCAACTTTGGGAAAATTTGAAATATGACCCATATACTTCATTACCAGAATTTAAATTGAAATTATACATTGGCAAATAATATGAGATAGCTTTGTTGTTCCATGGGTGTAACCAGTCATGTTTTTCCTGGCCTCTGCACGCAGAGCCTGGATGTGCAAATGAATGTGCATGACGGAGTTAATATGGTAATTATGGTTTGGAGTAAATTCAAGTCTTTTTTTTTTTTTTTTTTTGTCTTTTTGAGACAGGGTCTCGCTATGCAGTTGAGGCTGGCCTTGAGCTCACTTTTGTAGCCCAGGCTGGTCTCGAACTCGCACCAATCCTCCTGCCTCAGCCTCCCGAGTGCTGGGATTACAGGCGTGAGCCACCACGCCCGGCTCAAGTCTTAAAAATAGGAACCGTCAAATCTAAAAACTATGTAAATAAAAGCTCTTGTTTTTCTTAGAAGGATGTTTGAGGGTCATTCTGTGGCAGAGCCAATTTAAAATTTTAAATTGGGAGATTTGGGAAAGAGGCAATACCAGTAGCTGGCCAGCAATTAGTGTCATGCACTTAGTGACCTTTGCTGATTTCTCACTAACAGTTCTTAAAATTCTGTACTGGAATACAAATCTTTAAAATCTTGTGTTTTATGCCATCACAAAGAAATTTTCTCCCTGAATAAAGTAAAAGAAATATGATCTACCTTGGGGAAAACATTTATAGATGAACACTGGCCTAATTTTAAAGTACAATTACTTTTAAATGATGTTCCTTCTTAGAGTCATAAAATGTGTTGCTAAAAATAACTGAACGAATAAAGTGTGCCTCAGATGCACCAAACTTTTTTAAAGACAAAAAAAAATCCAATCTTATATTTTGCTTATACTCTGTCAGTATATCTTTTATAAGCCCTTCACCTTTAACCTCTTAATATATTTTGAACTTGACTGATATGTCTTTTTCCATTTGTAATATCAAGAACTTGTTTTTTCATGTCTAAAGAATATTTTCCCAGGACTTTATGCATTTAATTAGTCTTTCCAAAAAGTCAAGCTTTTGACTTGTTAACTTTTACTGGGTGCACCTTTGATAATCGTAAGTTTTGATGATTTCCTTATAATTTTTCAATCTACATTATTTGATCTTTTGTTTTCTTTCTGTAGCTCAAAATTAAACCTGAGAATGTCTTATTCTTAGCCTTTCTTCTTCAATAACATGTATGTAAAGTTCTGTAAGTGCAATGTTATATTTCTACTTACTTTTTTGTCTGCTTGCTGTATCAATTTGATATTACTCTATCAAATATGATAAAAATCATCAAATATGAAGACAATTTTACATATTTTAACTTTAAATTCTGTCTAATTTAAATATTTTGAGGTTATAATATTAGATACATATTCATCTAAAATTTTGCTTTCCAGAAATATTGACTGTTCTATTGGTAGGAAATACCTGTTTTTATCTCAGTGATTTTTCCTACTCTATAGTTTACCCTGGGGGGCTGGGGAGATAGCTTAGTAGAATAAATGCTTGCATGGCAAATGCAAGGACCAGAGTTCAATACCTAGTACTGCAAAAACAAACAAACAAACAAACAAATAAATAAATAAATAAAGTTTGCTCTGTTTGAGATGTGTTATCTTTATGTTGATATTTTCTTACAATATGCCTTTCCATGGTTTTATTTTCAAATTTTTTATATAATTCTAAGAAATGTAGGTCATGTATGATTTTTGCCAGTTACATTTTTTTTTTTTTTTTTTTGTATCAGGAATTGAACTAAAGACTTTCTTTACCACTGATCTATTATGGCTACATAATTTCATCAATTTTATAGAGGCCTAATATATCCCAAATATATTGAGTATATATGCATCCATTTTAAGGGGATAGCTCAGTGAGTTTTTAAAGTTGTATACACCCATGTAAGTATAACATCATTGAGATGCAAAGGGCTTCTATTGTCTTACACTTTCTTCATGCAATATTTTGATGTGCAAAAACTTCTTAGCCAGAGGAGGTCCTATGTGTTGATGTCATCTGCAAATAGTGAAAGTTTTACTTCTTCTTTACCTATTCTTATTCCTTTTATTTCTCTTTCTTGTCTAATGGCTGTAGCTAATGATTCCAGGACTATATTGAATAGGAGTGGTGATAGAGGACATCCTTGCCTTGTGCCAGATTTAAGGCTAAAAGACTTGAGTTTTTCCCCATTTAGAATTATGTTAGCTGTTGGATTGTCATAGATGGCTTTTATCAGGTTGAGGCAGAAGCCCTCTATTCCAATTTTCTGTAGGACTTTGAACATGAATGAGTGTTGGACTTTGTCAAAAGCCTTTTCTGCATCAATTGAGATAATCATGTGATTTTTGGATTTGGCTGTATTTATGTAGTGTATTTCATTTATAGATTTGTATATATTGAATCATCCTTGCATCCCTGTGATATATGCTCTGTGGTCATGCTGTATAATTTCCTTGATGATTTGCTGTATTCTATTGGTGAGGATTTTATTGAGAATTTTTGCATCTATGTTCATGAGAGAAATTGGTCTGTAGTTTTCTTTTTTAGTTACATCTCTGGTTTTGGTATGAGCGTAATACTTGCCTCTAGGAATGATTTTGGAAGGACTGGTTCCTTTTTGATTTCATTGAAGAGTTTGAAGAGTGCTGGGATTATATCTTCTATAAATTTCTTGCAGAATTCAGTGGTGAATGCATCAGGTCCCGGACTTTTCTTTGTCAGTAGTCTTTTTATTACATTTCGTGTTTCATTGGCTGTTATTAGGTTGTTGAGAGTTCTTATATCTTCTTGATTCAGTTGGGGTAATTTGTATTTTTTTTTTTTCTGGTACCAGGGATAGAACTCGGGATCCTACCCTTGCCAGGCAGGCACTTATGCCACAGAGCCATCTCCCCACCCCCGGTAATTTGTATTTTTGTAGGAATCTATCCATTTCACTTGTGTCTTCAGTTCTGTGAGAGTAAAGATTCTCAAAGTAGTTATTTATGATCCTCTGAATCTCTGCTGGGTCTTAGTAATTTCACCTTTTTCATTCCCGATTGCTTAAATTTGAGTTCTTTCTTTCCTCTTTTTGATGAGGTTAGCTAAGGTGTTATCAATTTTATTTAATATTTCAAAGAACCTGCTTTTGGATTCATTAATTCTTTGTATTGTTTTCTTTGTCTCAACTGAATTAATTTCTACTCTAATCTTTATAATTTCCTCCCAGGTTTAGGCCTTGGATTTGATTTGCTCTTCTGTTTCTAGTCAGTTTAGGTGTTGCATGAGAGTATTTATTTGTTCCCATTCTGTTTTCTTAATGTATGAGTTCAGAGATAAAATTTCCCCAAAGAACTTCTTTCACTGCATCCCATTAATTCTGGTAGGTTGTGTTTGAATTTTCATTAAAATCTTGGTATTGTTTAATTTCTTGTTTAATTTCATCTGTAACTCACTGGTTGTTGAGAAGAGTGTTGTTTAATTTCCATGTATTTCTGGAATGCTTGTGGTTTCTTTTGTCATTTATTTCTAGTTTCATTGCACTGTGGTTAGATTATATATATGGGATAATTTCTGTTGTATTGCATGCATATGCATGACTATGTACTAATATGTGATCTATTTTAGAAAATATCCCACATGCAACTGAAAAAAATGTGTATTCTGAAGTGGTTCTGCGGAACACTCTGTGTATGTTTCCTACTTCTGTTTGTTCCAAGTTCTGGTTCAGTTCTGCTACTTCTTTGCTAAGTTTTTGTCTGCTTGACCTATCTTTTCGGGTAAGGGGGTGTTAAGGTCTCCTGTTAAGATTGTGGTATTGAATATTAGATTTTTCATATGGATTAAGGTGTGCCTTATATAACTTGCTGCTCCAGTGTTGGGTGCATACATATTTATGAGTGTTACCTCTTTGTCTCGAATTTTTCCCTTAACCAGTATGTAGTGGTCTTTATTTCATTTGATCAATCTTGCTTTGAAGTTTAGACTGTATACAGACAAGATTACCACTCCTGCTTTTTTTTTTTTTTTTTTTAAGCGCTGGAGCATATA
>PVJA010024686.1:0-31476 GCA_004027025.1 Myocastor coypus | reverse complement strand
AAAAAAAAAAAAAAAAAAAAAAAAAAAAAATAAGGCATTCTAGTTTTTATAACTTAGCAAAATTTAGAGATAATTATAACTAAAGCTAGCAGGACTTATAATAAACTGTCAGACTATAAATAAAAAAGGGCCTAAGCTATTTTACCTACCCAAGATAAAAATGCCTGGTGTCTATCGAGGGCCTTTATGTAGAACCTCTGGAGAGTATCTCTGACTGCCAATTCCCAACTACGACCCCTTTCAGCCTGAAGAAGCTAGAGTTGGTCATCGCCCATAAATCCCACATGGCAGTCTGGGAGTTAGTTAATACTTCCAATGGAAGCATCATAGATTGGAGCCCTATGGCTCTGCCCAGATGACAGAAGGGAAGGAATTAAGATGAAAATACTGCATTATTACTCAGGCATGTGTTTACCCCCTTCACCTGTTGCTTGTAGGACCTAGTTGTTGGAACCCTTCTAATGATAGCATTACATGTCACAATTGTTTTTTATATACATGTTTGAATTCTTCTATTAGCTTTAATTTTTCTAGGGATAATATTTATATTCTCAGGACAAGGACCAGAATCTGACTTCCGATACAACTATATCACTCATGGTAAGACTCCTTTTCCATGCTGCAGATGTTAAAGAACAAAAGAAAAGCTTAAATTCATGATAGCCTTCACATCCAGAACTACTACCACCAGAGTCGCATTGAGTCAAGGAATACAAGCTGTTCATTTTGTGCAGCAGTGGCACAAGGACTTAAAACAATTATGGACTTCTCAAAGACATGTAGGCTCGGAGTTAAAGAATAAGATAAGTGGTTTAAAACAAGCTGTTATTAAGTTAGAAAGTCAAATTGTTAATCTACAATATCAATCTTGCTTAAAGTGTGACTGTAGTACTACATTTTGTATAACTTCCATTTTATGGAACCAAAATTGACTTGTTATAAAATATCTCTAATGGCATTGAAAACCTTACTCCTTTTCATGTTATCTCACGGTTTGGTAGAAATATAGAGATCTGTGTATGCTATCCCTATACTTTTTATATATCCTGTCTACTTTGACAGCGAGGATAGATTCAGCAAAAAGCTAAGGATCAAAAGTCTATAGTCCTCACCCTAATGCTTAATCTTAAGTAGAGAACAATAAAGCCCAAGAACAGCTATAGGGGGTTACTTGGGGATTCCTGAAACCTGGATTCAAGGAAGCAGATAACCTGTTTATTCTAATGGCTCCTTGATTGTTGTCTCTTCCCTTGCCTGGGATGTTACTGGTTGTCTCCTCTCCTGCTTGGAATGTTTTCAATTAGCATTTGTGTTAACCTGATGTTAGGTAAATGGTGATAGAAGTAGGTGGTCTCTAGTCTGCATTCCCTAAAGCAGTTATGCAAATTCTATAGGCTGTCCTTTGGTATTCAATAAAAGTAAGATTCTTCTGTGGGTTGAGGCTCACTTCCAGAGAGACAAATCGCGGTGAGTCCTCTGAGCTAAATTCATCGGGTTTCTCATCATTCCTTTCGGCACCGACACCAGAACATTACAACAATAAGTATTTTGAAATTGACTGAGAATTTCACACTCAGCACAATTCAGTTCTGACTGGACACATTTCAGGGCTCCTCAGGCACCTGTGGCTGCTACCTTGACCATAGAGACTTAGAGCCCTTCCTTATTCACCTCATATGGCAGCACCACATGTCAGTCTCCCACAGAAATTTTAATGCTGATGTCCTGTGTGTTGTCCGATATCTTACTAGGACTTTAGGTGTGTGTGTGTGTGTGTGTGTGTGTGTGTGTGTGTGTGTGTGTTAAAAATGGTAAGAAAATGAAACAAAATATGTAAATCATTTAATTTTTAAATAATCTCATTATAAGATGCTGTTGCTATCTCCATTTTACATTGTGAGTCAAGTAAGTTGTCAAAAGTCACAAAATATTAAAGTACAGAATAAGGATTCAACTCTGCAATCTGTCCCAGGACAGAGCTCTTAACTACTGCTATGTTATACTATTCTAATTTCTACTTTGCTACAGAATAGATACCAGTCACCAGGTACAATGTTCATTCTAGTACCTGACATGTGTTTCACACAGTCAAGTCCAGATGATTTTACATTATGGAGCTAAAATAAACTATGCATCGTTTTTTGTTTAGAGTGTCTAGAAGTAGCCTCATTTCATATTAATTTTCAATTGGGCTACACCACAACTTTCCTAAGACCACATTATTCTATCAATGTTCTACTTTTCCCCAATGTTTTCCCATTTACTCATAGCCTTAGGTCACCTGTCAAGTTCTTCTCTTTTACCTATATAACTCTCATCTATCCCTCAGCCACCACCTCTGTAACACTTGCTCCAAATTCTCCAGCATTTTATCTTTGTTTGCCTGTTGTGTTCTCCGAATAATAACAGTGTTTCCTTTTACAATTTATTCATCAACATTTGCTACTATCATCTCTGCCTACCTCAGCTTGTACATTGGAAACATTTTATTTATTTTAATTTATTGGATATAGTGTCTTAGTACACAATTCAGACTCATAATGATCCTACTGTCTCAGCCTCCCCAGGGATTACAGGCATGTAGCACCATGGCCAGTTTCAGAGCTGTCACCACATGCAGTGCCTAGGATGGAAGCCAGATCCTGGCACTTGCCAGGCAGTCGCCTAGACAGCCGAGCTATCTCCCCAGCTCCAAACTAGAACTTTAAAAGCTCTGAAGCTTTTCCCCCTTCGGCTGAGCACAGAACCATTTGCCCCTTTCCTCAGCCAACGTGATGTGACAGAAGGTGCAGGTGCTGGCCCCGTGCAGGCTCCTTTTCACCGGAGCGCAGTCCAGAAGTGGTGGATGGGTGGTGGCAATTAGGCCATTGTGGAGATCTGCACAGGCTCCTGTGCTCCCCTCCTCTTTCTCTCTGCTCCTTCACGTGAAGGATCTGCCTGTTCACGGTGATGTGCTGCCTTGCGCCTTTATCACCTTGGTGCCAGCTTTAAATGAGTCTTTTTTCATTTTTACCAGAATTCATGGTCTCTTTTAGTTTGTCAGCAGTGAGCAACTGATGCTATGCATATGGATGTGAGTGGCTGATAACAACCTTGAAAATGTCTGCACAGTCTTTAAGGCACTTGGTGTGAAACTGTTAACTAGTTAGACACTAAATATTAAGTTAGCCTTTATATTATGATTTCTTGCACTTGGGTTTATGGTTCTATGAGAAAATTAGACATTCATACCTTTTATTGTTTTACTACCAGACAAAAATATAGTTAAATACAGAGTGAGAAGAATTGGGCATTTTCTTGTTGATTCTGTTTTTTTCTGATCTATCTCTAGACTGTTTAGGCCAGCTTTAAAACAAAATTTTACTTCTTCCTCACCTGTGTTCTACACTTGACTTTTTATAGAACAAAAATCTACTCAAAATTGAGTTACACATTTTCTTTCTTTCTTTCTTTCTTTCTTTCTTTCTTTCTTTCTTTCTCTCTCTCTCTCTCTCTCTCTCTCTCTCTCTATTTAGGACAAGGTATACAGAGTCTACAGGGTCTCACTGTGTAGATTGGACTCGCAGTGATCTCCTGTTTTCAGCCTCCCAAGTGCTTTGTGTTGCACAATTCTGAGTTTTGTCCAGTGTATAATTTTGGACATCCACCTCTGTAGTACACAGCACAGTGTCACTGGTTCAACTTGCCCTGTCTTCTTTCTTCCTCCTTTCCCTGGCTATCCCCAGCCACCTCTGTCTGACACCTGCCTTGTCTCTGTGAGTTTGCCTTTCTCAGGCTATTGTGTGACTGGCAGTGTGCGATATGGATACAGCTTTTGCAGATTATCTTCCAAATAAGTAGGCCCTAAGGCTTTGAGGACAATAAATTTTAGTAATGGATTTTCACTTAATAGAAGACTTGGGTCTCATATGCTTTATTTTTTTTTCATGATTTAATATTTTTGTTGTTTAAATTTGACAGTGGTTATATTACATATTTTCATCATCAGATCAGTTTAGATTAATAGATATAGGTATATAAGATTGATCAAACCATTAAACATTAACACTTTCAATAAACATTACTTTTTTTTTCTTTTCCCCTTTCTTTTTTTAAAAGTTGACACATTGCATATTGTCCTCACAATAGTTCTACAGAGCACAGTGTGTGGGCATGACCCACCTCCCTGTTGATGTTGCTAAGAAGAAAAAAGAAAAAAGAAAAGAAAAGAAAAGAAAATTCTTCTCTTTGGACTAAGAGGAAGCAGATGCATACATAGTCAAATGTTCTGTAGTTGCAGTGGGCCACAAGTGAAGCTTGTAATGTTGGAGGCTATTGATCTAAGCCTCCTAAAGCTCATCTCACAATCTAGCTCTGCGTTTCATGCATTGTAATTAAATTAAAAAAAAAAAAAAAACTTTTTTATTTTATTTTATTTTATTTTTTTCTTGTTTCAGAACTTTTGTATGCTTGTTTATTTATTTATTTTTATGTCCGGCTCAGCCTGCCCTGAGGGCAGGGCTAGCACAGCATGTGGTGCCGGGGATCGAACCTCAGTCCCTGCAGCTGTCTAAGCTTTCCTAGGCAGGCGCTTTAGACCACTGAGCCATCCTGCTAGGCCCCTCATGTTTTAGATGAGACATTGTCATTTCTTTTAGGGGAAAAGACAATTACAGTTTATTTTAAATTGTGGCTATGTCACTTCATCAATTGCTAAAAGTTTTTCCTATGGATTTTCTAGAGAATTTGAACTTCTGCGAAATTCCAAACAGCATAAAAGATTCTCTAGGAGCTGACATGCTTCAAATACACTTTAAGCCTTAATGAAATGGCTACCACAGGAGGTTTTTTACCTTGTATCTTGTTACGCTTAGGAGTCAAACTGTACCACAGACTAAAATGATCACCATTAAAAGTGATGCTGTAAATGTCTAGGCTAGGCTTGAAAACTCTAGTGAATAGATTCCAAGGGATAAGGTGAGGTTTTGCATAAGAAAATCCTATGCTCTGGGGCCCGGCGGGATGGCTCAGTGGTCTAAAGCGCCTGCTTGGGAGAGCTTGGGCAGCTTCAGGGACTGCGGTTCGATCCCTGGCACCACATGCTACACCAGCCTTGCCCTCAGGGCAGGCTGAGCCGGCCATAAAAATGAGTGAATAAACAAAGGTTGTGAAACAAGAAAAAAAAATAATAATAAAATTAAAAAAAAATCCTATGCTCTGCTATATGAGCATTATTCTGTGACTACAGTAATGTTAACAATAGCCATTAAGTATTTACTCACCTAGCCAAGGTCTGGCAGCTTTCTAGTTATTGTGTAAGGTATGCATGTGTATATTGTAGTCACTGTTTTTAGAGGGTATGCAACTTTTGTTGACAACATCTACAAAAGAAAACTCATTAAGCAGTTAAAAGCATAGTTAGAAGATTTCTGATTCCCTTCTGTTTCTCTCTGTAGGACGTTGAGCAGTCAAGGAGCCTCACTTGTTCAAATGATTTGGTCTGTTGTCATCACTAAACTAACTTCTTTTTTTTTTTTAATTTTATTTATTTTTTTATTTCAGAACCTTTGTTTGTTTATTCACTCATTTTTATGGCCGGCTCAGCCTGCCCCAAGGGCAAGGCTGGTGCAGCCTGTGGTGCCGGGGATCGAACCATGGTCCCTGAAGCCGCCCAAGCTTTCCCAAGCAGGCGCTTTAGACCACTGAGCCATCCCGCCGGGCCCCCTAAACTAACTTCTAATGCTCCACTATGAAAATAAAATACCCTGTGGGTTACCAGTTGGAAATAAAAGGAGAAAGAAAGATAGTGTAAGGTAACCAAAAAAATAAGTGTATTATTTTTGGATGTCTCAGCAACTTTTATTCCCTATTGAAGGATTACAAAAATAAAGAAAAGCTTAACACTAGGGTAGTTAATGTTTTTTCATGTATTTCAATTAGGAAGTTACTAATTACTTATTTATGTTGAATCTTGAACAAAACAGATGACTTTATTCTTATAAATTTTCTCATTTATAAAACTCAGATCAGTGTTGTTAGGTGCAAGTCTCAGAGCTGAAATAAGGAATTTAAACCATACATTTGCTGCAGACTTGCTGACTTCCATCATGGAAAAATTTTTAGGACAGCACAGTAAGAGGTATGGGAAGGGCTAGGAGAGATTTAAGACATATTGGAGGTGTGTTGTGGGTACTCAGAGAAATGAGACATTTTGTAGTTTGGGTCTGGAAACATTCATACTTTTCCTCTTTGTGTTTTATTTTACTTTATTTATCTTTGATGAACAGATTCCAACATTTACTAAAAGTTATTATCTCATCTACAGGCTGTTTTCTGTACATTGATTTTAGATTCTACCACTTCTACCAAATTCTCATGAACTACAGTTTGGGTTGATACACCTGAGCTCTCCTCTATGTGTGTGCTTGCTGTCTCTTAACTGTACTGTCTGTCAGTTCCATTACAGTGTACTGACAAAGATTACTGGCACCTTCTTCTGCCTTCTGATTTTAAGAAAGCCTAACTTCTTCTGTGTGACATGCTTTTGAAAAAAACACATAGTAAAACTATTAAAATTAGAAATGATACAAAACTTCAAAAAACCTAAGATGATAGGAATTAATTCAACAATGATAGTTATATTACATATTGTTTTTGAAGTAGTTGTTCAGATTACCAAATACAAGCAAACAAAATTAGTCAAAAAATAAACATTGACTTGTTTCTTTCAAAAAACCAATTATCTTAGCTATCTTGTGTGTGTGTGTGTATATATATATATATATATATATATATATATATATATACATATATTATATATATATGTATATTCTTTTAAAATTTTTTTCACTTATCAAAGAGTACAAATTAGAATTAAAACAAAAAGATTTCAAGTGATACAGATTTTCACTTAATAAAGTAATATGAATTTCACAGTACTTGTTGTAGTATAGTGTTGTCTTCCAACCGGTTATTCATATTACCATATATATGCATGTAAAATTGGAAGAAAGAAATGTATAAGAAATTAAGAAGATGAAAAAGAGAAACAATTGATAAAAGGAGACAAAACAAATTAAAGCATTAACTGTTTTTTTTCCATAGACCAGCAAAAATGCTCAATACAGTTATCAAAACCATTTTGCTTACATACATAGATAAATCTCTTTTCCCTTCTCCCTCTCCTGTCATTTCTCCTAAACTCAGTAACTCTTTCCTTTTGAATAAGTTCATTCCTTTTTACCCATGTCTATTGTACCCTTCAGATTCTGTTTTTCTCTTTCAGATTCTCACACAAAGGAGACAATATAATGTTTGCACATGTGGGTCTCATTTATTTCACTTGAGAATATGTTCTCTGGTTACATTCATTTACTGATATAAGACTCAAACTTATCCTGTTTTATAGCTGAATAATACTCCATTATGTAAAAATACCACATCTTCTTTATCCATTCTTCAGTTGATGGGCACCTGAGTTGCTTCCACAATTTAGCTATAATAGATTGTGCTGCCATAAACATGGGTGGACATATAGCCCTATGATATGAGGTTTTCAGTTCTTCTCAAAAAATGCCTAGGAGGGGAATATATGGCTTGAATGGCATCACCAGTCCTAGCTTTTAAAGGAATCTCCACAAAGATGTCTATAGTGGTTGTACTGGTCTGCACTCCCACCAACAGTACAGAAGAGTTCCTTTTATCCATAGCCCTTCCAATATTTATTACTGGCTAACTTCTTGACAATACCCATTCTTTCTGGGGTGAGATGGAATCTCAGTGTTTTAATTTGCATTTCTTTTTTTGTATGTGTGTTTTTGAGACAGGGTCTCACTATGCAGTTCAGGCTGGCCTTGAGCTCGCTTTTGTGGCCCAGGCTGGTCTTGAACTCGCACTGATCCTCCTGCCTCAGCTTCCCAAGTGCTGGGATTACAGGTGCAAGCCATCATGCCCAGCTTTAATTTTCATTTCTTGAATGACCAACGTTTTTAAACATTTTTTTCATATATTTACTTGTCATTTATATTTCTTCTGAGAAGTATATCTCATATGTTAATTTTTGAATTGGTCTTTGAATTTGGGGGGGCTTGATTTTTTAATTTCTTTATATGTTCTACATAGAAGGTCTTCATTTAAGGACAGTCAGCTATAATTTTTTCCCAGTTTGTTGGTTTTCTTTTTTACTGTTGGAGATTTGCATTGAAGTGCAAGTTAAATTAAATCTTTTTAAAAAGATGAGGTCCAAGCTGTTGATTCTTTGAAATATTTCCCACACTGCTCATGAACCTACTCCTATGTCAAGATTTCTATCTACATTTTCCTCCAGAAGATTTAGTGTTTCTGTTTTGATATTTGAATAGTTGATCCATTTCAACTGTAGTTTTGTGCATGGTGATAAGCATGGGTCTAGTTTTAGTCTTTGGCCTGTTTGGCCCCTTTATCAAAGATAAGGTGGCTGAGTGTGTTTGTAATTGTGTCTGTATCTTCTAATCCATTCTACTGATCCTCAGATCTGTCTCTATACCAGCACCATGCTGATTTATCACAGTAGCTTTATAGTATAATTTCAGGTCAGAGATTATGGTACATCTTTGCTTTTATTTCCTAGGATTGCTTTTGATATTCTGAATTTCTTCCGGTTTCAGATGAGTTTGAGGAAACTTTTCTCTAACTCTATGAATTACACTAACGGTATTTTAATCAGGATTGCATTGAATCTGTATAGCAATTTTGGGAATATGGTCATTTTCCCAATGTTGGTTGATTCTATCTAGGAGCATGGAATATTTTTTCAGTTTTCTCTTTTTTTATTTTTTTATTTTTCAGTTTTCTCAAATCATCTTTAAACTCTTTTGTCAGAGTACCATACTTTTAACTATATAAATCTTTTATACCCTTTGTGCTGGAACAAATACCCAACACTCAAAATGAGGGAAGGAAAGGTTTATTTACCTCAGAGTTACTAGAAGTTTCAGTTTATACTCAGCTGGCTCCAAGGCAGACTGGTACATGGCAGAGGGCAGCAGTGGAAGGAAACAAAATAGCAAGAACAAAAGGGAGGAGAAGTGCGTCTGAGTACTGCTGGTATTATGGATGTGAGTGCTACACCCAGCCTAGGTTGGATAGCCTGAATGTAATATATGAAAGACAGAGAGACAGACTTGCTCTCTGTTGCTATGTTGTTGCCACTACTCTCTTTTCCCCTCTTTTTAATTACTTGCTCTGTTTGGTGGTTCCTTTCTGCTGTTCTTGAAGCTGTGATCACTTCTGTCTCTTTCTAGAATATCTCTGAGTACTCTTTGTAGGGTTGGTTTTGTGACCATGATTTCCTTCAATTGTACTTTGTGATGGAAAGATCTTATTTCACCATTGAGCTTGATGGTTTTGCAGGATACATCAGTCTAGGATGGAGGTTATATGCTTTCAGGACCTCAAACACTTCACTTCAAGCTCTTCTTGATTTGATGGTTTGTGTTGAGAAATCCACTGTGATTCTGGTGGGCTTTCCATTGGAGTTTATTTGTTTCTTCTCCTTAGCAGGTGTTAATATTCTATTCTTTTGCTGATTTCTGAGGTCTTGATTATTATGTGTCTAGGGGTATATTTATTGTGATTATGGCTGTTTGGAGATCTATATTCCCTTCTTTTCAGTGTGTCAAATTCTTTTCTCATGTTTGGAAAATTTTCTGTTAGTACTTCTGCAAATAGTCTTTTATGTCATTTGTGCTGTCTCCCACTGCTCCATTAACACTTATTATTCTTACATTGTTTTTCTTTGTGTCATCTTGTAGCTGCTGAATTGTTCTTTCCTGGTCCCTTGTTAGTTTTAAGAGATCTTTTATTTCATGTTCATTAGCTGCAGCACTGTCTTCGAGGTGTGAACGTCTGTCTTCAGTTTCATTCAAGTGGTTTTGCCGCTTTCAGTGGAGTTCTTAATATCTTGGATATCTGTTTGAATCTGTTTCATGCATTCTAATTCTTTCCTGTATCATTCATTCAGTGTTTGCATCATTTTTCTATTCTCTATTTTTCTCTCTATGTTTTCCTTAGCTGCACTTAGCAATTCTTTCATGATTGCTGTCCTTTCCTTTTGAACTTGAGAGATTAGTTCTGCTCTTATTTATTCTATAGCTTCATATACTTGTTTCTTTATTTTAGTTGCTATCATTTCAGATATTTCAGGTATGTGATTTTCATGTTCTTGTATGTCTTTGTCTCCTGGATTTGTTCTGGGTTAGCAAGAGGATTGAGTTTGCCTTTTGCTATAGTGCTTTGACATTTTTGAAGATCCCAGTAATCACCAAGATTAGCCGTGTCTGCCAAAGTTGTTAAATGGCTCCAAGAAACCTCCACATCTGCCAGAGCTGGACCCACAGATTGCAGCTCTCCTGTGTCCTGTAGGCCAGAGTTCTCCTAAATTCTTAAAAGTCTAGACCAGCACCATGCCAGAAGCTCCATGCCTGTGTGTTGGGAGCTAAGGAAAGTCAGAGCTTACCAGAGTCCCACAGGCTGCCCAGAGTCTTCCAAAGTTCTTAAACGGTACCAGCAAAGCCCCGCTGCTACTAGTGCTGGGTGCACAGATCGCAGCTCTCCTGTGTCCTGCCTCTCTTCTTTCTTTCTTTTCTCCTTTACCTCATTCCAGTTGTTCTTTCCTCATCACCTTTTTAGGGGATGGGGTGGGACTTAGAGGGTGTTCAGGGTCTCACTACTAGTTTGGACTCATAGTGGTCCTCCTATTTACAGCCTCCCAAGAGCTGGGATTACAGGTGTGCTCTATCATGCCCAGTCTCAATTGTGGTCTCAATGAGCCCCAGGGTCAGGGCTAGCATGGTAGGCCTGGGATCGAACCTCTGGCCCCTGCACCTATTTACAGGTGCTTTAATCTGCTGAGCTATTTGGCCAGTCCTCATTTTTTTTTTTTTTCCTGAGGAGTGAAAGCCCGGAAACATAGCTTGCTCCTTGCTCCGAAAGGGTATATAGTGCATTCCACAGGCATGGCATGCTTTTGTTTTTGTTTTGAGACAGGGTCTCCCTAAATGGCCCAATCTGGCCTTGAACTTGCTTATATAGCCCAAGCAGGTCCTCCTGCCTTAGCCTCCAGAGTTCTAGGGTTACAGGCATACACTATCACACTTTGCTCGAGGGCAATTTTTTTTTAATAGTTGATTTAAACATTATTTGGGTTATCTCTGCCTATTGCTTCCTTACTTAGTTGGGCCAATTTTGGCTTTTTAATTGGGGGTCTGGTGAGGAAAGAATGTAAATCTAATTAAAGTGATGTGGACTTGAGTTGAGTTACCCTAGGATTAAGCTCCTCTACATTCTTAATTGAGTCCTGGAAGTTGAAGTCTTCTAGAAAGTACAGGTTTTAGTTATAATTTCTTTAGTTCCTTTTTATCTGTCTTTTGTTTCTTTCATTCTACCCCAAGAGTACTTATTCTTTCTACAGTGACTTCAAGGACTCTATTCTTGGAATGTTTTATTTTAGATCCGTGTAATAAGGAATTTGTTTTTAACTGAGTTCTTATAGTCTATGTGAGAGCACATGATTATCAATAATACAGGTGAACCATAAAAATAATTGCTTGAACTTTCTAAAGTACCAAGTGTGATCCAGAAATACAGGGAATGTGTAAGTTTGAAAAAATTATTATGGTAAGAGACATAATTTTCCTCAGAATGCTCACTTGAACACACTTATTTTATCTTCCTTCCCACTTTTTGGAGCAGTTCTGGAAGGCCTCTAGAAGGAATGCCATTCATGGTGCTGTCTTGCTGCCTCAGTAACCTGGACTAACACAAGCGTCCACCTTTCAGGGTCGCTCCATCTTCACGGAGAGCAGGAAGTCATGGGACTCCACAGCCTGCCTTTCCGTTGCATGACATCAGCAACAGCACTCACACCACAGCTTTGATCAAAACTCGGGGACACTGAAGCAAGAGGTCCCCACGACTGCTTCAGAAAGTGCAAGGAAGATGAGATCAATATGTCTGAGGTAAGGGAGTGCTCCAAGGATGAATAGAGGCTGTGTGGGGTCTTACTGTAAAGCATCAAAAATATAAACATTCACTGCATATTCTAGTCACACCTTAAGTGTTGTAAAGACAGTCCTACTAACATGGCCTACTTTAACCACTTAGGAAGAAGAAAGTTTAAGTTACCCTAGTGTTTGTAACTATGGGAGCTCAGACACCAGAGGGGTGATGACTTATTTGATTTTGATTGAGCCAACACCAAAAATAATATGCATGAAATATCTGGTGCAGCTTCTGGTACATAGCTAACATGGGGTTACTAGTAGCTAATATTATATTTTATTGAATAACCTTTTCTATCTTTTATATGGTATAAATAGAAAGATAACATTACGGTTTCCTGCCTTTGAGGGATATTCCTATGATCAATGGTCTGAGAAACACTTAATTTTAGCTTAGAGATCCTCATTACATGTTTTAAGTACTTACTTCTCAGAACATTTACTCTATCAAGGTAGAATTCAAGCACTGCCGATGTTTGGGCCAATTGAGCTGAATGAGTTAGATGCAACAGGCCTGATGATGGACATTTTACCATAAACAAATAATTAGGAGAAAGATAGTTCTATGCTGTGTGAAATGCACACAAATTTTATCCTTTTAACTGTGCTCTATAGCCAGCGATATTAATTAACATTTTTACTTGTAGGAATTCTGCACTTTGCTTTGTTTAAAAATGTTTTGTTCTGCTTTCCCTTTTTATCCTAAGAATGACATCATAACTCTCTAACAGAAGGGAGAAAATTCTCACTTTTGCAATTCTTTTTCCTTCTTGACTAAAAGTGAGCTGTGGTATAATTCCTGGCTATGGCTAGCAATTCCAATGTGTCTAAAAAACTGAGAGCCTGTCAGAACTTGAAAGTAAATTTTCTTTGTTTTACAGCTTTTCTTACAAAGAGAGCACACCAAAGAAAAAAGTTTGAATAGGGGTAGAAGAATGAAGCAATCGAAATTATGCTTAAAGAAAATTAAATTTATAGGGGCTGGGGAGATAGCTCCGAGGCACAAGTGCCTGCTGGGCAAGTGCAAGGTCGTGAGTTCGAACCCTGGCCCCACAAAAAAAAAAAAAAAAAGAAAGAAAGAAAATTAAATTTATAGATTATTTAATATTTAAACACAGAAAAATACTGTATATGGGTAAAATTGAAAGAAAGTATGGAACACTGTAGAGCGACTGTAGATCAAGAACATTCTTCAGTTGAATAAACATTCCTGTAAGACAAAATGCACAAGGCATTTTATTAAGTACTATGGGAGCTCCAATGATGGACAGGATGTGAAGAATGAATCTAATGGATGAGCAAAACAGATTAGTGTAAGGTTGCAGGATTGAATAGAACTTAGAACAGCACAAAGACGATCTGTTCAATTTCCAGGGATTTAACTCAGGGCCTTGTTCTTGCCAGGCAGGTGCTCAGGCCACTGAGCTATCTCCCTGGCCCTACATGAACTACTTAGTTTAACTGGAGATTTACAGATTTGTTAATGGTATACTTTCATTTTACTATTTTTTACACAAAATAATTCCAGATGATAGATTTAAAAGAAGTATATTGGAAGTCTTAATTCTCTTCTCTGGTTTAAAAAAAAAAAAAGCAACAACAACAAAAACTGTTCCTTGCTTTATATTTTGAAATCCCTTTTAATTTTGAGAATTTGATTTTTTTCAGTAAACGAGAAAATTAAAATAAGCATTTTGGGATAGGAAGTAGTACACTGAAATCCCAGAACTTAAAACAAAGTTATTTTTTAGTATTTTATACATATATAATAAAGAACAACAAATGTTCTTATCTTCTATTGAGTCATTTGGAGATTTTTTTTTTCTCTGAGATTTCTATGCTGAAGTATTATTAAAGAATGAGGAGTGCATCTCAGACACTTCTCCATCCCTCCCTGTGTTCCTCACCTTCCTCCCTTTTTTCTGTCTTTCTTTCCTTGTTTCCATGTTTCTCTCTTCTTTCCATCTTAGTTCTCTTTTTCCTGAGGCCTTCTCTTCACTTATCTGTCATGTTCTCCTTTCCCAAATACTACTCTTTTTATAAAATACCCTATATAGCTACCATCTGTGTCCTCCTCCACTTTTTGTAATGTTCTGATTGAAGCTGCTATGCACAGAACCCTACACTTTTAGAATTCAAGGCGACTTCATGGTAAATATCTTCACAGCAGTATAAGATTTATTACCTTCAACTGTTACTATACATTTTTAGAATTTTTTCTCAGAATTGTCTTTTCCTGAAGCATTGTATAACTACTTAAAGACTAGAATATTAATGCTTTGCCTTCAAGTTAGTTTTTTCTGTTATATGGTTATAAGAACTAGAAATTTTTAGCCTTACCTCTTAAGCTACTACTAATTTTTCTTTCATTATGTTTGCTTACAAAATTATTGCTAATTCATTATCTTAATGTACCTGTGTATAGTTTTTAAACTTTTTTCTATATTTTATTTCCATAAATCTTCCCCCAAGTCCATTAGTGTTTCCTTTTCCAGATAGCAAATCCTACATTAGATGACTTTGTCAGTGAGCCGAGTAAGGCTTTGGATATAATCCAGAGCCTGGCATCCAGTACATTCTAGCTAAATGGAAAGGAAGACCCATCCACTTCATAACTGTTGCCTGCCTTCATGCTGCTTTTCTTCTTTCCTTCCCTTTTCCCCCCTCTTCTTTTTTACTGAGCACCACTGTATGGGGCCACACATCAGGCTAATCCCAGATACACAGTGCATATAACCCGCAAGCTCTGTGCTCGTGGGTGTGATGTTGCATTGAGGATATAATAGCTCCTTGTGTAGTGAAGAGTGAGATAGATACAAGTTAAAGTTACTTATCGTTGCTTAAAATTTCTTTTTTTTTTTTTTTTTGCTTAAAATTTCTTAGGCAAGAAATACGAAGGAAGAAATTGAATAGTGGAAATACTTCTCTAGCCATAGTTTCATAATTAACCTTTCAAATATTAAAATATATATATTTATGTTTATATTTATAAAGAGGTAGTTTGAACCTTAATAATGTGGAATATAGGTTTAAATGAAATATTAACAGGGAGTTCAGTTTCATCAATGAGAAATGGTTAAAATATTAAACACAAGAAGCATAGCATAGCACTACGTGATGTACAACTGGTGGGCTTTGATGAGCACACTCAGAAAGTTTGCTTTGCATCATCTGCTGTTTAATTCTGGGCATTAGTCACTGATGTAGTTTTAAAATATAATAGATCGTAAGTAAATTATGTATTAATAAATATTTTATTATATGAATATTCAAGTACATGAGATTATGTAATAGGAGATATTTCAGAAAGCAATTTAGGCTTTGTCCACATTTCTTATCACTTTTATTTATTTATTTAAATGTATTTGGTTGTTGCAGGGTCTCACTCGGCAGCTCAGACTCGTGATCCTGCTGCATTCAGCCTCCCCAGCAATGGGGTTACAAGTGTGCGCCACCACTCGGGCTCAGCACCTCCTGCACTTGCCTCAGCAGATGCTTAAATCTGTTGAGCTACCGTGCTGCCCCCCCTTATCAATTTTAAATCCTAGCTTGGTTTATGCTGATGCCCACCTTGCTCAATTACTGCAAGAACTTCTAAATTTTTTTAAAAGTGTCTAGAGGGTGTTGAAGGTCTCCTACTAGGTCGGATTCATGGGGATCTTCCTGTTTACAGCCTCCCAAGAACTGGGTGCGCCACCACGCCCAGACTAAGAATGTCTGAATTTGATTGCACATGTTAAATGCTTAAAATGCCACCTTCCTCAGATGTCACCAGGCAAGGTGACATGCTAACATAGGAGCATGCTAACAATGTGCAAAGACTTTGTCTAACACGGAAGCCCTATTTTTTTTTTAACCACATCTCATTCCTCAATGCATGCTATAGCACTGAAATTTTATGGAAATTTAACGTTTTAAAATCAGTATTTGGTATATATCTTATTCTTTTCCGTTTTGGTTTATTAGCATACTTGCAGTACAGAATGATTACATCCTCATGGGGAGTGGGTGCATGTAATGAACATATCTTAAATATTTTCCATCCACTTCCCCTTCTCACTTTCCCTCCTCCATCATTTCTTGGTCTCCTTTTCTTTTGCAAAAATTCTATCTCTAATGAGACCCTGTAGGCCCCGTAGAACCTGTGCTAAAATACAGGAGAAACAAACTCCATCTCCATTTTTTAAATTATCTGCCTTTTATTTTACTTTTCATGTTTTGGTTTTCTCATACAAGGGAAAACATGTAGCACTTAAGTTTGTGAGTCTAATTTATTTTACTTAACATATGGTCACAAAGAGCATCCATTTCCCTACAAATGATTCAAGCCTACCCATCTTCAGGGCACAGTAATACTCCATAGTCTATAAACACCACACTTTCTTTGCCCATTTGTCTGCTGGTGGGTATACGGACCACTTGCAAGGCTTAGCCCTTATGATCTATGTGTGAACATGAATATACGTGTATCTCTGAATATGATACTCAACTCCTTTGAGAAGACATCTAGAGGGAGAAGAGCTGGACTGAATAGAATTTCTAGTTTTAGTTCTTTGTGGAATCTCCATACTGACTTCCACAGTGGTTGTACCAGCCTACCCTCCCTCCAACAATGTAGAAGCTTCTTTTTTTCCCTACAGCCCTACTGCATTTCTTGTAATTTGATTTCTTGATGATTGTCATTCTGTCTGGAGTAAGATAGAATCTCAATAGTATTTTTATTTGCATTTTTCCACAGACCAGAAGTGTTAAATATTTTTCATGTATTTATTGGCCATTATTACTTGTGAGAAATGTTTATTCATTCCAGTTGTCTGCTTTTTAATTGGGTGTTTTTACTTTGAAAGCATCATGATTCCATACTTCAACTAACAGTACAAAGCTACAGTGACAGAAGGGCAAAGCTTTGGTACAAAAGCAGGTAAGTTAAGAAAGCAGAGTGCAGGGTACAGAAACAATGCCAGGTGCAGTCTGCTATTTATTCTTCTATTGGCACTGGGAACTGAACTCAAAACCTTGTGCTTACCATGCAGGTGCCTTGCCACTTGGCCCTCAGATATTTAATCTTTAACAAAGAGCCAAAAATATACAAAGCAGGAAGGAAATATCCTCCGTAACCAATGGTGTTGGGAAAATTGGAGATTCATGTGTAGAAGATTGTATCTAGATCGATATCCCTCACTATATACTAAACTAGAATAAAAACGGGCCAAAATTTAAATGTTCATATGTATATATATACACACACACACATATATATATATATATATATATATATATATATATATATATGTGTGTGTGTGTATATATATATATGTATGTCTGCTGAAAGATAAAATAAGTAAAACTCTTAAGGATATAGATCCAATATTGTTTGTCTTTAAATTTTATGATATTACTGGGCCCACATTCATGAAAGATTTTTCAGTTTTAAAAATTATAGAATCTTTCCTCATCTAGAGAAATACAAAAGTTTCTACCAATACACCTGTGCCACCTTTGAGGTTCACCGAAGACATTCTATGTAGATGTTAAGTTCCAGACCTAATATTTCCCTGCGAATTTAAGCTGTGGCAAAATATATAAGATACCTTTCTTTACCTAGAGGGACACATTCAAGATTGCATTGTGGTTTTGTAATGGAAAAGGAGGCAAGCAAGAGATGAAAATAAATGTACCATGATTTTTGGTTGAATCATACTGTGCATTTCCAAAAAAAGGTGTTAAACATTTAAACCAAAAGCAGAAGCAGCATATTGTAGAAGAAAGAGCATGGGTTGAAGTTTGAGAGATCTGGTTGTGGATAAGTGCTTAGACTCTCCTTCTTCCTCTGCAAATTTTGATAGTAAAATCTTTCAGTTTTTTGAAAGTCAAAATTGTAAGTAAAGTCTGTAATTTACCACAGGGTGCTTATTGTATGACAGATATGTAATAAATGGCAGAAATTAATATTTAAGGACTACGATAAAATAACTGTTCAAATGGTTATTATTCTCCCTTTATATAAGAATTTGAAAACCTTATTCATCAAGAATATTTTTAGTAAGCATTTTTCATGGCAATAGTTCTAGGCATTAACAATGAAAAAAAATATATAAATTTTCTCTCTTTTTTGGCAGTACCAGCCATCGAATTCAGGATCTTGAGCTTCTCAAGCAGGCACTTATGCTGCTGAGGTGTACCCCAACCCATTTTCTGATCTTATGGATGCCAACAGGTGTTCACAGACAATTAATAAATACAACAAATAGTATGTGTTTTGCAGGTGTTAAGTAAAAGCAGAAGGGTGATGTAAGTGGGAGAGAAGGCTATAACAGAGTAGTTTGTGTAGAGCTCATTGACAGGTTAAGACATTACAGAAGATTAGATGGAGATGAGAGAGCTTATGACTCAAATGGATTACTCTGTGATTCTCTTGAAAATCATTGGTGGGGAGTAAAGAATAAAAGAAAGAGCTGCCAGCGGATGATGCAGAAAAGGAGCTTGGGAGGAGGTGGCGGCCTGCATGGGCAGAGCTCATTTTATGATGCAGAGACTTTGAAGGTAGAAGCAAAAAGATTTTGCAACATGAGATTTCTGGTGTGGGGAAAACAGAGTCAAAATAAAGACGACACTGAGTATAACTGCAGCAACTTGAAGGATGCGGTCAGACTACAGGTTGTAGCACAGGGTTGAGGAGGTTTGAAAGTTGATATCAGGAATTCAGCGTTAGGCATATTGAGTTTGAGACATTAGTTAGATATTCAAGTAGGGATGTAGGTGATACAGTAGCTCAGAAATCTGGAGTTTTGGAGAGACCGCTGTGTGAGAAATACAATTCTGTGAATCATCAGTTCATAGAAGGTGTTTAAAGTCATAGAACAGACATCATTGCCAAAGTATTGAGTGCAAATGGAAGAGGGGAGGGTAAAAGATTTGAAATGAAGTGGTCAGTGAGGAGAGGACAGATCCTCCAAGAAGATAAATGAGATGTTAGAAAAGCCACAGCCAGGGGGAGTTCTGAAGGCAAGAGGACAAGGGTTATCAGTCTCTTCTCATGGCAGACAGAGGTCGCCAATGGCCTTGAGCAGGACCATCAATTTAGGGATAGACCTAGCTGTGCCAGACACAGTCCAGGAAATACTGTAGGAGCAACAGTGGCTGCCAGCAGCTGTTAAGGGAACTTTACTGAAAAGGAGAGCAGGAAAACAAGTCTGGCAGTTAAGGAGGAAGAGAAAAAGCATCTTTTTAAACAGGGAAAATAATGGTTGTTTGTATGACAATAAAAAATTAGTAAAATAAAACAAATCATGTGGGAGACAAAGGAAAGAATGACAAATAGGTGGAAAGGACAATCCGTAGTACACTTGAGGAAGATTCTGCTGGACATGGTTAGCTTGATGATTTCTCATCTCTGGTAACAGTGAGAAAGCAGCAGGGTACAGATATGACAGCAGTAAACTCTTGATGTTTCTTTTCGATTATTTCAAATCTTCCACGATGTAGGAGGGTGATGTTCTGAGGATGGTGCTTGCTAGGAGGTATTTATGGGGCTTCAAAGAGCAAAGGTGATGTGGACCAGTTTTCTAGGAAAGTAAAAGATTCAGTTGGCTCAGGATGCATGGTATATTTTTCTGACATTATTTGGGTCTCATCTGAGATTGGTCAGATTGAATGATAAGGTGTATACAGTCATATAAGGGGTGAGATTCTTTCCATCATGTTCTCCATGTGTTCAGGCTGAGTAGAGAGAGGATTAAATATAACCAGGAATGTGACTGCTAGAGAGAAGGGACAAGGCAGGAAGCCAAGGATTATGCAAAGAATGATGATTGGATGATGTGGTCTAAATTCAGAGAGAAAAAAAGTAAGGCATCAAAAGGAAAAAAGGAGGGCCAGCGTGATAGCTCAGTGGACCAAGTGCTTGCTTTGGCAAGCTTGGGGACTAAGGTTTGATACCTGGTCCTGTATGCTGTGTAGGCCCCATGGCACATACCTGTGATCCCAGTGCTGGGGAGGTTGATAACAGAAGCAATCACTGTGAGCCCGAGTTGCCTAGTGAGATCCTGTACCAAATACATAAAATGAAAGAAAACAAAAAGGAAATCAAGGACTGAGAAGGAACAGTGGGATTAACAGCTCCCAGTGGAATCGCAGAATTGCTGCGTAAGGGAGCTGGCAAGACAGGAGATTGTGGCTGTCAGAGAGTGAGAGATACGAAACTAGAGCTATGAAAAAGTCCCCATGTCCGTGACACAGAGGATTATATTATGACAGCAAATAGATTTTACAAAGCTACGAGGCAAGAGTGCTGAAAGCATTATGTACATGTGCACTGAAGCTTCTGAGAGTTAAGTAAGGGACCGTTTTGGAAAGAGAGGTCCAGGCTAAAACTGTTGAGAAGCAAGGGACAACCTGGAGACCTCTAGATGCCAGCAACAGTGGCGGGATGGGAGGCGGGGGAGTGGGGGGTGTACATTGGACTTGGGAGGCAAAGTACGGGTTTTAGGAAAGGTGATGAAGAATGCTTATGTGTTGCAAGGAGGACAGGGTGGATATCTGCTTTGACCTGGGCTCAGTAGTGGAGCAATGAGGGAGAAAAGTCCCCACCTCACCGTTGTGGTGGGAGCGGAGTCCTCACCAGAGCCCAGTCTCCATGGGTCTGCTAGGTGGGTGGGATGTGTCAGCAGGAGACAGACAATGCTGAGAAGAGATCCATGGGGCAGAAGCAGAGGTCGATGCTTGCAGGTCCCCAGCACGGCAGGGAAAGGGGATAGGGCCAGGCCCCCAAGAAGCAGAGGCAGAGGCAGTTGGGCCTTGGTTTCAGTGGCCTTAGGGACCCATCCCTGTCTGTGTCATGCATTTTCTGTTGCCCTCATTCTGTCCTGCCCTGTAAGTCACTGTGGGTTTACAAATAAATTACACACTGCTTTCTCATGCAAAGTGGCATGCTGAGAATAGAGGACATTCTTGGAAAGGCCTGCATGTTGTAGCTTCTCTGAGTAAATTTGTGTCCTCAGAGTATTGAATTGTACCCCCATTATCTTTTGCCTCCCCATTTCTACTGTCTCAGGATAGTGGGGTAAGACCTAGGTCAGGACTCAAAATTCCCCAGGGACCCTGTCCCCAAATTCTCTCCCCCTTGGTCTCATGCAGAGCCAAACCCAGAACTGCAGAACAGGTCCTCCTGACTCTGATTCAACCACAAGAGGACAAATAATGTTCACCTGTGACGTGGCTGTTCCAGCCTGCAATCACCCTCCTATACTGTCCTGCCCTCTTTGTTCAGTGCTGTCTTGGTTCATGAGACAGCCCTCTGCAGGAGCTTCCACCTCCACATGAGCTTCCAATGAACCTGCTTTTCCTCATGTCAGTATGTCTGGTCAGGTTTAGCGTGGGTTCAGCCATCTTGCTTTTCCGGCCTTTCACTAGGGTCCTCCAGAACTCAGTACTGCTGTTCTCTTGTTCCCTTCAAGCCCCCTTTCAAAGGAGAATCCTCTTTCCAATTGTAGGGCTTGTTGCTGAGCCTCCAAGCATGGAAGGCAGTTAATGGCCTTTCTACTTGCTTATTTTGTGGTCTATATTAATGTTTCTGCATTTTGTAACATAATGAAGTTTAAAAATTGTCCATATGGCTGGGTATAGTGGTACTTCCCTATAATCCCAGCACTCAAGAGGCAAGAAGATTGTTATGAGTTTGAGACCAGCCTGGGCTGCAAGTAAGCTCAAGGCCAGCCTGAGCTGCACAGCAAGACTTTATTTCATGAAAACAAAAAGAAAAAAAAAAATTGTCCATTCCATGACTGATTGATGATTTTTGCCCTATATTCAGTTTTGATATTAACATTGGCTACTCTTGATTTTAATTTGATGTCATTTGGCAGAATCTTGATGTTTCATTATTTTTAGTCTCCGTACCATTTAATTTTTTGTTTTGTTTTTTTTTTTTTTTTTTTGCAAAAGAATTACATAGTTAGGTATAGCGGCGCATGCTGATAAACCTAGGACTGTGGCAGACAGGAAGATGACAAGAATAAGCCAATGTGAGCAATGTAGCAACCCAAGGAGAACCTATCTCAAAATTAAACACAACAAAAGGATTGAGCTCTAGGCCCAGTACTATAAAGAGAATTATGTGAAAGTACTATTGTTTTTATTTGTAAGTCTTTTGTGAGAATTTTCTTGAATAGGGGAACCTTATACTTCCTGGAATCCTTTCCAGTCCTTGTGCTCACTGTTTCATTTTGTTTTCTCTGATTTATTTGTCCTTTCATTGCACTTTTTTTTTGTATGTGTGTATTTTAGGGGAGGGTCTACAGGGTGTTCAGGGTCTCGCTACTACATCGAACTCGTAGTGATCCGCCTGTTTACAGCCTCCAAAGAGCTGGGATTATAGGCATGTGCCACCATGTCCAGTCTCAGTTACTTTCTCAGCATGCCCCAGGGGTGGGGCTGGCACAGCAGGCCTGGCAGTCAAACCACCGGCCCCTATATCTGCTCTCAGGTATTTTAATCTGCTGAGCTGTTTGGCCGGCCCTCCTTATATACCTTTTTGTTTGCCTATTTTGTGCTCGTTTCTTGAATTGCCTTGGCTGATAATTTTCCTCATTTTTCACTTCTAGTTTCTAAATCCCAGTTTTGTTACTGCAGTAAATCCCAATTAGAGCAAGCCATCAAAACCTACAAATACTGGTTCCAAGTTTAAAGGCCAGTCCTACTGAAGAATCATTCAACTTCAGGCCTAGACATTTATATTTTTATTTTTATTTTTTTTAATTTTTAAAATTTATTTATTTATTTTTTTAAAAAGAATTTTTTATTTTATTTTATTTTATTTTTCTTGTTTCAGAACCTTTATTTGTTTATTCACTCATTTTTATGGCCGGCTCAGCCCACCCTGAGGTCAGGGCTGGCACAGCATGTGGTGCCAGGGATTGAACCATGGTCCCTGAAGCCGCCCAAGTTTTCCCAAGCAGGCGCTTTAGACCACTGACCCATCCCACCAGGCCCCATAGACATTTATATTTTTATAAAGCAAATTATAGATTTAAAAATGCAACTAACAGTACAAATCATTATTTTTGGTGCTTCCTTTAAAAATGTATATGAGATATATATTATTATTAACACGAGCAAATGAAAAATATTTTAGAAGTTTCCCCTTTTCTTGATAAAATGAGATGAGATCATTAGGACCCTCTTTTTCTCTTGATCCTTTTCTTCCTTCTCCACAATGTTGAATCATGCAGAATGTTGCAGTTTTTAAAAAGCCTGCTCTCTTTTTAGAACTCATTCTTAACAATTACAAATATATTCTTCTTTTACTTCAGAGGCACGTTATCAAAATTGCCTGGATCTAGCAAGCATGTTACTTGCTTCTTTGCTCATTGTTACATTTCCCTTTCCTAGACCTTTATCGGTTTATTTTTTGCTTAGAAAGGATAAATAGGTGCTGCTGTATTCTTGTTCCTTTGGCTGCCTGTGATCTCTCCTGCCTTCTTCTGGAAAGCACACACATTGCTCTCAAAAGTTGCTCCCTCAGTCCCACCACTTCCTCTGACCTTGTGGAGCTGTTCATCCTGACTGATTTCCAGTCAGAGACTCTGAACCTCAGCTCAAGCACAGGGATGCTTTCCTTCAAAAGGTGAGCATATGAGTCAAGTTAGATGAGGGCCTTTCCAGTAAACTTATGGGTCTCCTGCTCATACTCCCTACCCTCCTCCTTCTTTCCCAGTGGAATACTATAAAATTAAACTAATTTTAGTCACACTTTCTCCTTCTGCAAGATGGAGGAAGGGTATAGTCATGGAAGAGAATGATGTCATCACATAGAAAGGATCAGAGATATAAGGAGAGGAGAGGAGAGGAGGAGGAGTCCTGGTAGTAACTGAGTTGGTGCAGGTGTGCCTGAGGCATGTCTACCCTTCCTAGCTCTATGAGCCAATAGAGTTGTGTTTTATACTTGCTTAAATTAGATTTGATTCACTGGCATCTGAAAGAGTCTGAACTAAGGAAGATAAAAAATCTCCATAAATATGGGAAAATGTCTGTATTTTGTCTTCATCCTTGAATAATAAATAGTTCATCTGGATAAAGAATTTTAGCTTTGAAGCATTTTTCCTTGGTCGTCAATAGACATTTGCCTATTATCTCCCTACCAACTGTTGTACTGAGATTTGTTCTTTGTTATTGCCCGACACCCAAACAGTGCACAATTTTCTCTCTTTTCTTACAGTTCAAAAGTTTTTGTCTGATGTCTTTAGCTATATGCAATTCTCTGATGTCAGCTTCCGGTGCTTAGATGTTTCTTTAGAACCAAAATTGTACTCAGTGCCAGTGTGACTGCATGTTAATAGGAACTAAGTAAATGCTGAGGTATAAATCAGAGACAAAAGTTTATCTTCAGCTTGGACAAGTTCTCCTCAGGTGTATATTGCTTTCCTTTTTTCTTTTTATCACAGTGCTCAGGACAAAACCCAGCACCCTCCCTGCATCAAGCAAATGCTCCATTGCCTCTAAGCATCACTACCAGCCTTACTTCATCTTTTCAATTTTTTAATTTCTACTAGATAGATATTGACTTTCCTAACTATAACATATTAAATGGTAAAAGTAACCTTTCTCAGAACATTTTCTTTTTGTTTGATGTTTTGAAATATGTTCTGAAAGAATTCCTTGTTTTTTAAATCCCTAATTGTGTCCATCCTGAGATTCATCCTGGCTATCTATCTATCTATCTATCTATCTGTCTATCTATCTATCATCTATCTCTATTTCTGTGTCTATATCTACATAAATCATGTAATTTGCTGGGACGAAAATCCTAACATTCACAATTTAAGGGAGTAACCATTTTTGGGGGCCTGTTTTCAGCTCATGATTAGCTATTCTAAGGCAGAAACATCCAAGCAAAGAGGCTGTAGGAGCTGAGAAGCACAGAGAGCTTGAAAGGAGGAACAGGTGGGGACAAAAGCAGAGTTCTGGGATTTGCCCCAAGAGCTGACTTCCTCCCCTCAGGCCCCGCCTCCTGAAAGCATCTTCTGCTGACTCCACTGATGAGGCCAGTGCTCATGTTGTGTAATCACCATTGAGAGGGCATGTCTGGGCACTGGATGTGTGGGGCATATATTTTTGAATAAAAAACTAAAAGAAAAATGTTACATTCTGTGTGCGAAAAGCTTTGTTTCTTTCCCATAGGGTCCTTTAAAAAAAAATGTATGGTTGCAGTATTTTCTAAGATTCTTCAGAGGTTACTTAATGTTTTCTTTAAAGTTTCCTTATATTTTCTGATGGTTAGTTATTACATACCACTAAGCCAGAAGTTAACATGACTTTTCCTTTTCTGGCTGTTGTTTTTCTCCAAATCACTGCTTATTCTTATTTTTTTTAAAATTTTATTTATTTATTTATTTTCTTGTCTCAGGACTTTTGTTTGTTTGTTTATTTATTTTTATGGCCGGCTCAGCCTGCTCTGAGGGCAGGGCTGGCGCAGCATGTGGTGCCCGGGATCAAACCGTGGTCCCTGCAGCTACCCAAGCTTTCCTAAGCAGGCGCTTTAGACCACTGAGCCATCCTGCCGGGCCCCTGCTTATTCTTATGACATGATCGTATTTACAAGCAAAAGACTGATTAGGTAGCTTTTATGGTTTGGCTGGCTGATTCTCTCTCTCTCTCTCTCTCTCTCTCTCTCTCTCTCTCTCTCTCTCTCTCTCCACCAACAAGAAAGGTACTGTGTCTTCTCCCAGCAGTCCTCCCCACTTATCCTGGCCAGCGAATGCAGAGCTCTTGCCAGGTCTCAGCCTTCCCCTGAGGTGGTGCAGGAGGACGTCACCTGGCAAGCTGCCGAATCCATCACGTGCGCATGGAGGAAATCCTATGACCTGAGGGTGAGGCACTCGAAGGGTTTCCACTGCTCTTCTGAGCCAGCGCTGCTGGGTTTTGTTTATCCGACCATTTTCTTTAGTGTTTGTTAAGACCAAGCGTTCCGGAGAGCATGGATTTACATTGTCATTGGGCCCAATTCTCAAATTAGAAGCACTCCCTCCTCTGATCCCATGTTTCTCCAGTGTACTTTGTAGTGATTTCTATCAGTGAGTTAGTGGATAAAATTCAGGAAATATGTCCATTCCATCTTTCTATTATTTTTACAGAATAGCCAGGAGGAGAGAATTAAAGATTATGTAGGTAGTTCACTACATTGAATTGGAAATTGTGTACAATTAAATTCTTTATCTTATTATTCATAAAAGTTGTTTCCGCTACACATAACACTAAAAATAAAGTAGCCAAGTAATTTGGCTTTGACACATGCAGCAAGTTCCACTTCATTTTTGTGAATGCAGAATATCTGTGTCTGCCAAGTGGGTTTTAACACTTTTTCCTTTTTTTTTTTTAATCTTCATTTTTCTTTATAATATCAAAGGTTTAATTACAAAAGTTTGCCTCCAGTAAACCTGTCAGGATAACCCAGAATTTCATGATATATGTAACATTTTAACATATCTTTCATTTCAAATCACAATTATTTGGAAGTTACTGCTGCAGTCTTAACTGTGCTTCTCAGATAGTGGCTGAAGCTGGAAGACATTTTTAAGAACCCCTGAAATCATCCATACTTGCTGTTTATACACTCTTCTTGTTTGAAACAAAGTAAAAGAATTCACAAATATCATTACCTAAGCACCTGTTTAAAACTAAACATATATGCCTTCAGCTTGGAAAATAATTTCTTTATAACTAGTAAACCACAGCTGAAATCCCATGTTAACTGAGGGCTTTTTCGGGAGCAGTCACAAGATAACTGCATCCTAAGGGCCTCCTCTGCTTTGAAGCTGAGAGATGGAACAAAACAAAGCCATCTTTTTCATTCTAAACCATGGAGGTGATGTGTAGAAAGATATCCATATCCTCTGTCCATAGAAAGAGGGTAAGTAACAGAACCACTGGTCTAGAAGACAATGCTTGCCAAATCCTGAGTTTAGAATTGTTTTGAGCACCTAAAGGTCAAGAAAATCTTCTTGTATGATAAGGATCCTCCTGTCATTGGTCTTCTCGGGTCACCTCACATGGCCCAGCAGAGGTAAGTGCCCTCCCGGGGGCCTGTCTGCCCCCAGCCCTGAGGCCACATAGCCGACCGGACCTTCACTCCGCCATCTTCCAACACTTTTTGCTTTAGGAAGTGATCCTGCCTATAATATTGATGATATTGGAATAGAACTAAAAAGAGTGCTCTTAAGTTAAGATAGCAAGAAATTTAGAGTGAAATCTAGTCTTATGTGTTTTCATAAAAATTTAGCAGCTCACTGACTACAGCCAAGAAAATGACACCTTGGATCTGTTCTTCCATGTCTTTGTAGACTCCAGAAAATTCTAGTCTTCTATTTCTGACCTTAGACCATGACCTTATTTTCACTTTACTGAGTCCACTTCTTATTTTCATAGAGTTTAAAGGATTTGTGTGTTTGCTCAGCAATGCGCTCAGACTTTCTAAAGAAGATCTTACTGGGCATCTGGGTATGTATGTCATGGTTTGTGGTCCAGAACCTTAGGAAGACTGACATAGGAGAACTGCTAGTTCAAACACAGTCTGGGCAAAAATTAATATAGTGAGACTTAGGGCTTAATCTCTAATACCACAAAAAAAAAAAAAAAAAAAAAAAACCTAACAAGAAAAACCTAGTTATTTTGCCTACCTTATTATAAATTCTTTAAGAGAAAGGAATATATTGTGTTTATCTGTGTTATGACTTGCATCTAGATGTCCTCCACAAAGCCCTATGCAGTCACAAGTGGGCATTTTTGGAGATGGCCGCATCTAGAATGTGTGATGCTGGCATTAAGTGTGTGTGACAACTAAATTAGACTACCTATTAGTTTGGCATCATTATGATTAGGACTAAGGTGTCCCACCTTGGGTGTGTTACCAAGGCAGTCTGGATAGAGTATACAGGATAGCAAGAGAGTTGCTGCTTGTTGCTTGTAGCTCGGTGGCTTCTGCCTTTCCTGACCTTTTCTCCTCGTTATGCCCTCTTGCCATCTCTCCCTGCCTTAGTGTCAGCTGACTATGAAATGAAACCTTTGCCAACTGTGAGCTAAATAAACCTTTCCTCCTTTAACTTGGAGTATCAGGTAGTTTGCCATAGCACCAGGAAAAGGAACCAAGACAATCTGTCGAGTGGGATAAACAGTTGTGTGGAACCACTCTTACTGCTTCAAAGCCCAGTGGCATCTAAGGGCAGCTGAACATGTGACCCTGCTTGTCTAGCACAGTTGCACCCTGGAGTACAGTGTGTAACTGTGACTTAGCACAGGTAAACTCATATGCACCAGGTATAGCACTATGTAAAATAAAGACACTGTATAATGTGCTCCCCACTGCCTGCTGTTGTTGCTGGTGTCTCGCATGTGTTATTCTTCAGCTTTGGGACTCACCTGGGAAAATTTCCCTTGGGCTTCCCAAGCAGGTCAACAATAGTATTATACTTGATGGGCCGCCCAACTGTCTTTCCAACTTGATTTTTATTTAATGTGTTAACAATAGAAGCTGAAAAAGTGAAATGCACATTTCCCCTCCTCTGCCTTGCAATTGGGAGTAGGAGAGCATTTGTTTTTCTATTTCAACGAAAATTCTGTTGATGTCTTCAAAGAAAAAAAATTGATTTCCTGATTTAAAAAATCAATATGTCTGCCTTTTTTCTTTTCCTTGTTTTCTTCTGTGGGATAGCCTAGAGCTATAGTTATGAGACCATCAGACAATAAAATAATACACAAAGATGGAGGCTTAGGAAGATGTTGAGCAGCTGTGTCATACTTGGTGATAATTATTAGAAAGTATTGGCAAATATCTTATTTATGCCAAATATTTTGATTCCTAATTTCTCTGTTTTTTTTAAAAATTCAGTACATATTTGCAGTACAAAATGATTACATTCATTGTGGGGAGTTTGGTTGTGTTCATTCTTTTTACTTTCTGTGGTAGATTAAGTATGATTGACTTGACTTTTTTTTTTTTAATTTTTATTATTTTTCTTGCTTCAGAACTTTTGTTCATTTGTTTATTTATTTTTATGGACGGCTCAGCCTGCCCTGAGGGCAGGGCTGGTGCAGCATGTGGTGCCTGGGATCAAACCCAGGTCCTTGCAGCCGCCTGCAGGCGCTTTAGACCACTGAGCCATCCCGCCGGGCCCTTGACTTGTAACATTAGCTGAACTCAGTGTGGTTCTGAGTATGGAAAGCCCACTGTTATGGCTTGTGTCTAGTTGTCCTCCCAAAATCTCATACAGTTATGAGGCAGACTTCTAGAGTTTGTGATTAATTCATGGTCCAGTGCTGGGATGATGGCTATGAGTGCTACTGGGATTTGGTATGAGTCCTACACCCAGCCTGGGGCAGACAGTCTGAATACAACATAAGGGAGACAGACTTGCTCTCTGTAGCCATTGTTGTCGTTACTCCTCCCACTTGCTCTTGCCGTTTTGCTGTTTTCTGCTGCCATGAAATGTTGCCCTCTGCCATGTACCCTTCTGCTTTGGAGACAGATGAGTTGGACTGAAGCCATCTACTAATGGTAAGTGAATAAACCTTTCCTTCCTTAATTTTGGGTGTTGGGTATTTTGTCCCAGCAATGAGAAAAAGGTAACTGAGACACCTACATGAGGCTGGTTGCCAACAACATAAAAGGAGGATGGGAAGGGAAGATAGTATGCTGTTGATTCTCTTGATGAAGCTTCTCAAGTTGGCTTCTGATATGAACTCAGCTGTTCTCTGGAGGAGCTCTGGTCCTTACCTTGAGCATTGCTTCCTGGCTCCAGGGAAGATCTCTCAGCTTGCTGGCACAGATCTTTTATCCTGATGGTGTAGACTTTCTAGCTTCTACCAATGATTTTGGGGTTTTTCTAGCACAGGTCTTTGAAACAATCTTGCAGGAGACATTGCCATGGGCTCCAGGCCTCCAGCTGAGTTTGCAGAGAACATTGCCATGGGCTGCAGGTCTTCATTTGGACTTATTGCAGGACATTGCTGTGGGATCCTGGCCCTTAACTAGATTCTTTGGGGTCTCTTAAATGTGTGGAAAGATTTCTCTCACTCTTCTGCACTTGACTTTTTGGGTGACTATTCTAAAATAATCCTATGAATTATGAATACCGTATTAAATGTATTCCCTGGCACACCCTGACTACAACGTTCTCCTTTCTGTCTTCCGTCTTCTCTGCCCATCCTTAGATCCCCTTCACATCTAGAAAAGATTTATCACCTTGTTGCCTATTGTCTCTTTTATTTTTCTTGTTAACTTTTTTTTTTTAGGAGGGAGAGCTTATTTTGTTAATTTATTGACATATGTTCAATGGTACTTGCTGTTTGTACTCCTGAGTGGAGTGGGTACAGGTACAGAATGTTTCTCAGTTCCCTTTTCTATTTCCCTCCATTCCTCCCCCTCCATCCATCTGTTGATCCCATTCCATTTGAGAAAGCTCTGTCTCTCCCCTTCCTGTGGTCTTCTTTAAATTACTTATAGTGTGTGTCCCTCATATACAAGAAAATAGATAATATTTAAGCTTGATTGTCTAATTTACTTCACTTAACAATATGGTCTCAAGGTACATCCATTCTTTCACAACTGACTCAAATGGTCCTTTATGATAAGTAGTATTTCACTGTTGACTGGCATGTAGTCCACTTTATTTAGCTCCTATCAGTTGTGCTGCTGTAAGCACAGGTGTGCATGGATCACTGTGGCATGTCATTAACTCTTTCAGGATGATTCCTGGAAGGGAAATAGCCAGGTCAGTGGAATGTCTAGTTTTAGTTTGTCGAGGACTCTTCATTGCTGATTCATGTAGCTTACACTGCTACAAGGATTATAGCCTCTTATTTTGATATAATCACATTTATTGCTTCTTGATGTTTCTCAGAGTTCTGTTTAGAATGTTCTTTTTAAAACAGTTTATCTGTTTATTGCATTTAATAAGAAATAACAATGTGACAGTTTCAAAACATGTTAGTAGTACATTTTCAATATTTGATACAATGCATATTGTTGTCCTCTTACTAGTTATACAGAGTGCAGGGTGTAGACGCGATAATTTTTCTCATGCTTAGAATGTTCTTAACTGTGTCTATGACTTCAAGAATTTTACCTGTTTTATCCTCCATTAGATTGTTTCTATGTTGTTGTTTAGATTTTTGTTCTACTTTTATTTTATTTTGGTATACAATGATACAGGCCCAAATTCAATCTTCCATAAGTGTGTAACCAGTTTTCTCAGCACCACTTGTGAAAGAAGCTATCTTCTTTCCAGCATATGTTTTTGGCTCCTTCATTAGAGACCAGATGGCTGGATTGCATGGCATTGTTTCTGTATCCGCTATTCTGTTCCACTGATTCATATGCCTATTTTTTGTGCCTGGGAAATGCTGGGTGTTTTTTTTTTTTTTTTTTTTTTTTTTTTTTTTTTTTTTTTTTTTTTTTTTTTTTTTTTTT
>PVJA010024685.1:21398-31694 GCA_004027025.1 Myocastor coypus | reverse complement strand
TTTTTTTTTTTTTTTTTTTTTTTTTTTTTTTAAAGTAATTGAACTCACAACCTTGCACTAGCAGGGCTTGAGCTCAGTCTGTGAGTTACATCCTCTTTCCTGAGTTTTTTTATAGACAGAATATCAATTACTGGATTTCAGGAATTTGGATACCTAGTTTCTACTTTTATTTCTCCGTTGCATAGACATAGAACTTTAGAAAACTGTTTACCTCTACTGGCTCTGAGTGATCTAATCCATAAAATGAAAGAGATGTCAGATATTGTTTGTATTGTATTAGATTTCCTTGCAACTGTGTGATACTGGACAAGTGATATTTTTGCTATTATAGCCTTTGTTTTAAATTTTTGTTTAGTACAAAGAGAAGTTAGTAAAATAGCTTTATGTATACTCTAGAACCTTTTCAAATTGAAATGCTCCTGTAGTGTTACAGCAAGATAAAAATGCTATTTTATTATTCCCATTGATGTTTTCTCAACATTTTTTCATTGTCCTTTATAAAATTCTTCATTATTATGTCACAAATAGTATGTCTAATGAATAATCTAAAGGCTGTTCTTGTCTAGATCCAGGCATAATTTTTTCATACCTATAATTGTAGCTATTTGTGAGACTGCGGCAAAAAGATTGTGAATTCGAGGCCAGGCTCCCCCAATTAGGCCCTATAGCCTAAAAAGAAGAAAAAAAGCAAGATTAATGCTTCTCATTTGTCAAATTATTTCCATTTTTCTATTAGTTGCATTCAATTTACATGATCTGCTTCAGATACAGCAGCTCTTTTTGTCTTCTTTAATTCTTATGAATGTAGGTAATGTGGTGTAAAAATCAAAACTACAGTGAATACACTGCAGATTGTCTTATCTGCATTTCTCATGAATGCCTTGTTCTTTGGTTTGAGCAGATCAGATTATCACTGAAGTGTCTTTTAGCCTAAAATTTCATGGTTCTATGATATTGTTCTCTGCTTTGTCAGTCTAGTGATCTCATTCTTTAGTTGTGGAAACAGAGTAGTCATACCTTTTTGTCCAGCCCTCCCTGGAATTATGACACTGACTGTTTCTAATATTGGCTATATCCAGCATATGAAGCCTTTAATTTGAAAAAAGCAAGTAGTTACTCTTTTATTAGTTTGAAAATTCACTTATTTTCTTTTCTAATTTAGACAAATTAGCAGGCCAAGCCATTGTCTGTTTTTGTTCTACACCACGCAATACTGCCTCAAGTAGGGGGAGCCTGGGTCTAATGAATCCATGATTCATCCTTTTCTCAGCATTCTCTATGCATTTTGAGTTTATTTGTCAGGTCTTTTTTCCAGTTGTGGAACTGAAAAAGTTTGACAAACAAAACCTTATTCATTCAGTGAACTTTGCCTTTTAAAATACTGGACATGGGGCCTGGCGGGATGGCTCAGTGATCTAAAGCGCCTGCTTGGGAAAGCTTGGGCGGCTTCAGGGACCGTGGTTCGATCCCCGGCACCACATGCTGCGCCAGCCCTACTCCTAGGGCAGGCTGAGCTGGCCATAAAAAATGAGTGAATAAACAAAGGTTCTGAAACAAGAAAAAAATTTAAAAAATAAATAAAATAAAATAAATTCTTAAAAAAATAAAATGTTTAAAAAAAATAATAAAATAAAATACTGGACATGCTTTCACATGTACAGCTTTATAAATGATTTTGAAAGATGCTGTCATAGAGCATACATAGAGCAAATTTAGGTGTTTTGTTCAGTGGAATTTGATGAAGACACAGTATCTCATAGGTTTGGCCCTTTTAGGGCTGTGTCGCCTAGTTCACTAGTGAATATCTGGTTTTCTCAGTGTATGAAATGTAGAGCAGGCTGCTACAGGAAGTGTCTGAAATTTCAGGGGCTGCTGTTTGAAGTACTTGAATAGTAACTACTATTCCTTGTCTTTGGAAATAGCCTGTCAGTTCACCTCTTCCAAATGTGTATTGTGTAGTCACAAAATTTGGATACTGTATAAGAAGGGCTATAGAAAATGCCACCCTTGGGCCAGCTCAGAGGCTAAAGCTCTTCAGTTCTATCCTCAGCTCCACATACCATACCAGCACCACCTACAAGGTGGGCTGAGCTAACCACAGAATGTCGGGGTAATGGCATACTGCTATAATCCCAGCACTGCTGAAAATAGGATCACTATGTGTCTGAGCTGTATAGGTGCACCCTGTACAAATACATTTAAAAAAAAAAAAAAAGGAAAGAAAGAAAATAACCACACTAATATATCTGTTTGTCATTCATTCATTCATTCATTCATTCATTCATTCATGTATTTTAGTACAGGGTTTTGCTACTCAGATCAGACTCATAGTGATCCTATTTATAGCTTCCCAAGTGCTGGGATTACAGGTGTGCACCACCATGCCTAGTAATATGTGTATTTCTGAATGGTTTTTGACTAGGTTCTTATAACTACAGCTAGTCTTTTGTATTTAATGTAATTATATTGAGGGGCCCGGCGGGATGGCTCAGTGGTCTAAAGCACCTGCTTGGGAAAGCTTGGGCGGCATCAAGGACCGCGGTTCGATCCCCGGCACCACATGCTGCGCCAGCCCTGCCCTCGGGACTGGCTGAGCCAGCCATAAAAATGAGTGAATAAACAAACAAAGGTTCTGAAACAAGAAAAAAAAAAAATGAATAAATAAAATTAAAAAAAAAAAAAAAAGACATAATGTAATTATATTGAGCTGGGTGTTGTAGAATAAATTAAGGATCAACAAATGTTACTTGCTTTGGCTTAGCAAATTGTGGTATGAAATAATGCCTTCTTACAGAGTCCACTGATTAGAAATAGAGTGCTGAAGGAATTTACTTAACAAGACAGTGGTATTCTTGGATGGTGGTGTGCTAATACTGATAATGCTACACACGTTATTATTTTTTGGGGGGTGGTGGGGTTTTTTTGTTTTTTGGGGGGGTTGGCGGGACTGGGGTTCGAACTCACGACCTTGCACTTGCCAGGCAGTACACGTTATTTTGTATATGTGAAGTATAATTAAAATATAATGTAGAGGGCTGGGGAGATAGCTCCGAGGCACAAGTGCCTGCTGGGCAAGTGCAAGGTCGTGAGTTCAAACCCTGGTCCCACAAAAAAAAAAAAAAAAAAAAATATATATATATATATATATATATATATGTATATGTATATAATGTAGAAAAATATGCTTCTTTATGAAGTATAAGACTCTTTTGATCTCTTTAATAAGCTAGTGTCTTAAGTTACTTTTATCTTGTTGCTGGGACAAAATGCTGACAGCTAAAATTAAGGAAGGAAGGAAAACTTTATGGAGGTTTCAGTCCCTACTCAGCTGGCTCAAAGACAGAAGTGAAGCACATGGCAGAGGACATAGCCCGTGGTATAGGAAAACAGCAAAACAACAAGAAGAAAAGGGAAGAGTAGCAACTGTAGCAACTATCAAGCTTCACTACCTTCCTTAAAAAGGAAGCCAAGAAATGGAAACACCTGAGTGTCTACCTAGTGACACTAGAGAAAGAAAACGTGGTACAGGGATATAACAGCCATAAAAAAGGAACAAAAACCTCTCATTTGTTTAGGGATCTGTTGGTCTCAGTGCAATCAGTTCTACCCATGGAGAAAAAGACAGCACAAGAAGACAAAAGCTGCATTAAGTTATAATGCAGATTGCCTACCCCCGGGCAGGGGTAGCACTCAGGCCCATAATCCCTACATTGGATCATGAAGTAATCACAAATTCTAGAAGCTGCCCCATGACTGCATAAGATTTGGGGGGGACAACTAGACACAACCCACCTAGCCTTTTGAAATATATACTACGTAATTGTGAGGTGCAGAAACCCTACTATGCAGTAACATACCAAAACTTATTTTTATCTAGCTGTAACTTAGTAGCTATCAACCAGCCTTTTCCCATCTCTCTTCCCCCTATTTATCCCTGCCTCTAGTAAAAACCGTTCTCACTACTTCTGTGAGAGTAATCTTTTTATTCTGAATATAGTTGAGATCATTTAGGACTTAGCTTTCTGTGCTAATCTCACTTCACTTAATAATCTCCAGTTTCACCCATCACAAATTATTGGGAGCCACTGAGGCTGGAAAATTGGTCAGAGGTGTATGGGTGAGACTAGCTTTCAGTGCCTAAAGAAAACAAGCTGTCTCAGTCCTGAGATAAGCATCCTATCTGGTTAAGGTTGGCTATTAGTTGCATTACTAACCTTGCAAAGTTACCAATAAGCCTCCTTTTGTTTCACTAGTGGGTTTTTCTCCCCAGCCAGGCAGACCAGCTACCACTTAACCCAGCTTGAACTGATTGCACTGAGACCAACAGATCCCTAAACAAATGAGAGGTTTTTGTTCCTTTTTTATGGCTGTTATATCCCTGTACCACGTTTTCTTTCTCTAGTGTCATTAAGTAGACATTCAGGTGTTTATGTTTCTTGGCTAGGTCTCACTCTTTGAAGGTCGCATGCTAAGGCCAGGCTTCCACACACAACTTTATAGGCCACATGCAAGCCTCCTCCAGATCAGAGCCACTGGAAGGGGCTTTGTCTGCCTGTTTGCAACAGGATCTGATCACTCTACATGTATGTGGGTTTGTTTGTTTGAGACTATTGTAAGTATTCAAAAAATTACTGCTATTTGAGTCCTTTAATTTGGGGGGTGTTTAATGATCCTTTATTAGAACACTGGCTGTCACATTTGTTTGGAGAATGTCTGTGGAATGAGGGTCTTGGAGACTGGACATGGTGGCGCACACCTGTAATCCCAGCACTTGAAAGGCTGAAAACAGGAGGATCACTACAAGTCTGATCTGAGTAGTAAGACCCTGTAGACCCTGTACTAAAGACATTAAAAAAAAAAAACAAAAAATGAGGGCCTTGAACTAAAGTCCCTTACTGTATTGGTCAGGAAGTGGTTCTCAAGCAGAACTGGGAGAAGCACTCCCACCTCTATATGGATGTGACACTACAACAGGCACACAACAGCTCTGTCTTTCTCTGGAACCCGTTTTTAAAGAGCAAAAGGAAAAAGAAAACTAAAAGCAGACCTGATCCTTAAAAAAAATGTTTTGGTAGACTCCAAAAGGAGGAAAAAATGCAAAGCAAACCCTAATAGCGGCCCCAGCCTGAGGGACCAGTTCTGGCTACACTCAAGTGAGCCTGCCTTGCCCCTGCCCCTGTTCCTACCCCTACCCCTAGGTGGTGCAGCTTGAGAGTGTGTCCATCAAAATGAGCAGAAAGGAAAACTTAATAGGATAAGCCAGTACCACACAGGAGGCTCTTTTTTTTTTTTTTTTTTTTTTTTTTTTTTTTTTTTTTTTTTTTTTTTTTTTTTTTTTTTTTTTTTTTTGAGGCCTTTTATTTAAATAAAAATGAAAATGCTTTATTTGCTGTGAGATACAAGAGAACAGTGTGAGATAAATTGAGTAGGAGATATAAAAGATTTTTAAATGTTAAAAACCAGTTATTTTTTTCTGGAAAATCACATTTCACCTGCATCATATACTGTACATGTGTTTGTGATTGGGTCACTTGACTTTCTCTTCAGAAGAAATCAATTGGAGGAAGTCTTTTCTTTAACTGTAAAGCTATCTATGCATGTGATATATGCCTGTGATCCTAGCACAGTTGAGAGACTGAGGACCACAAGTTGAAGTTTAGTCTTGATGAGTTAGCAAGATGTTGTCTCCAAAATATTTAAAGAGCTAAACTACTTGTACTTCCTCTAAGTACTATTTATTTTTTCTCTTGCTCCTGAGTATTCTCTGTAATTCTGGTTTAAAGATATTTGAGAAATAATTGCTGGCAATTTCCTTAAAATTGTGCTTTCAGGAAAATTGAATCATGAATTGGATGAGGAGAGAAGGTTTATTGTATGTCAATTATCAGGTAGTCCAATAAGCCATTTAAGATTGCCTGTGGTGATCCAGGGCACCAAGGAGTCGTTCATCATTAGTTAGTTGTCGCTGCTCTGTGTACAAGAGCCTTTCAAAAAGGTTAGGAACCGTAATTAGATCAAGAATGTCCTGACAATAATAATTACTGAAAAGGTCACTTTCTAGGATCATAAAGCCCAAAAGTGCATATTAACATTCTTGTCTTGATACTACTCATAGCTTATAAATAACTTCACTGTTCTCATCATGAGGACTCCGATAACATTTTTTAAAGTCAGGCACTTGTAAAACACCACGTGTGAAAATACACTAGGCCAGTCAACCCAAAAAGCAGTGAGACAGTATCTTAGTGTCAGGCTCACATCTTGTGAAATGGCCTTCTCTCGTGTCTTTGTTGTTATATTTATTTTGAAGGCATTAAAAAATTCAAAAGGTCTGGATGGCTTATAATTGGACATTTATCCCCTAAAGACTAGAAGTTTATGTAACTTCCTTAATGATCCATATTTTCAGGAAAAAAAATCAGCCTTCGTTTTATAAGAGCTTATCAAAATGATGTATTTTAAGCTAGGTTTCATGCCTGTAATCACAGCTCTCATAAAACTGAAGAGAAGGATCACTGTAAATTTGAGGTCATGCAAACTACCAGATGAGATCCTCTCTCAACAAAACCCCAAAATGCATTTTTTAAATTATCACAATAAAAAACATGTTGCGGGCCCGGCGGGATGGCTCAGTGGTCTAAAGCGCCTGCATGGGAAAGCTTGGGCAGCTTCAGGGACCGCAGTTCGATCCCCGGCACCACATGCTGCGCCAGCCCTGCCCTCGGGACAGGCTGAGCCGGCCATAAAAATGAGTGAATAAACAAACAAAGGTTCTGAAACAAGGAAAAAAAAGAAAAAGAAAAAAAAAAATTAAAAAAAAAATGTTGCCATTAATCTACCTCAAATACTCCCTTTGCTTTAAACATACTTATGCCATCATTCTTATAAATTTCTAAAATAGCCAGGCGTGGTGGCTCATGCCTGTAATCCCAGCACTTGGGAGGCTGAGGCAGGAGGATCACTGCGAGTTTGAGACCAGCCTGGGCTACAAAAGTGAGCTCAAAGCCAGCCTGAACTACTGCACAGTGAGACCCTGTCTCAAAAAGCAAAAAAAAAAAAAAAAAAAAAAAAATTCTAAAATAGTTCTAGAATCCTCTTTCCTGAATGTCTTTACAAAGTGTGATAAAAAAATACAGTGAATACTGCTGCCGAGTGCCACCCATTGGCAAGGCAGATCCAAGGAAGCATGTGCTCATCTGCTTTATTACCAATCTGATGCCATGTGATTTCTGGCTCTTTCCTAAATCAAATGACCATGAAAATAAATATGTTGAATGGATTCAGCACATTACAGAAGCCACAACAGCATAATTAGGGCATTTTGTAGAATGCTTTGGAAAATGGTCAAGAATGATGCGAAACTGTTCCAAGTGAGGAGGATTGGGAGGATTAAGTAGCAGTATGTCTTGCTTTTAATGTATGTGGTACAGGGTCTCACTCTGCCAAATGTGTCTTTTACTGTGTAATAATAGTATTTTATTTAAATATTTGGCATACCCATGTGTGATGGTACATGCTTATATTCCCAGTAACCTAGGAGGCTGAGACAGGAGGGTCGCAAGTTCCAAGCCTTGCCTGGGTACATCAGCAAAACCTTGGCTCAGAATTCATAGGGTTGGGTGTAGCTCAGTGCAGTCTTTAAATTCAGTCACCAGGGGCCCGGTGGGATGGCTCAGTGGTCGAAAGCGCCTGCTTGGGAAAGCTTGGGTAGTTTCAGGGACCGCAGTTCGATCCCCAGTACCACATGCTGTGCCAGCCCTGCCCTCGGGGCGGGCTGAGCTGGCCATAAAAATGAGTGAATAAACAAATAAAGGTTCTGAAACAAGAAAAATAAATAAATAAATAAAATAAAAAAAAATTCAGTCACCAGTATGTCTCTCTCTCTCTCTATCTCTGTGTCTCTGTCTCTGTCTGTCTCTCTGTCTCTCTCTCACACACACACACACACTACAATTTTTAAATTACACTGCATATAATAAAAAAATTGTCTTTTAAGGGGGATGGTTTCGCAAAGTGAGGCATCTTACTTGGTGTGTACCATCTGCTTTGAATGATGCATGTGTCCTTCAAGTATATGAGACCTTCTATTGAGAATCATTAGAAGGATGTAATAAAGTGTAGGTGTAATTCGTCAAGGAGCACAATACATAGGAATCACTTCAACAGTGCAAGGATACATGTAATTTTAGACCGAGGAAGGCTTCACAAAGAAAATGGGATTTAAGCTGAATGTTAGAAAGGAAGTTTAGAATGCTACTGAGCAGATGGGAGCAAGTATTTCCTTCTGTAGAACACCGAGAACAAAAACATAGAAACAGAAAGGGCAGGTTATTCACAGGTGGGCAGCTAAGCCAGTTGGCCACAATAGAGAGGAAAGAGCTAGCTTTGAGGTAGAGAGGGCTCTGGGCTCAGCCATATCTTTTTTGCTGGCTCTGTGGAATACTTGAGCTGATGATCAGCAGCACTGAAGTTCCTGTGAATCTCATTTGGTTTCTCTTTAAAAGGACAGAATTGATTTTAGTAGCAGTTTTCAAACCTTTTGGTCTCAAGTCTCCTTTATAGTCTTTTTTTTTTTTTTTTTTTTTTTTTTTTTTTTTTTTTTTTTTTTTTTTTTTTTTTTTTTTTTTTTTTTTTTTTTTTTTTTTTGTGGAACCCAGGTTCAAACTTGCCCAGCAGGCACTTGTGCCACGGAGCTATCTCCCCAGCCCCTTTCTTTGTAGTCTTAAAAGAGAGGACCCTGTTTAAACATTCACAGAAGCACATTGCTTTAGGTGTCTGGTCAATGATTTCATCATACCTTGCTTAGCCACCAACAAGTGAGGCTCCAAACTTCAGAGACCAGAAAGTCAAATGACACCATTTTGAGTACAAAGATTGGTTTTTATTTTGGAGACTCTAACTGTAACAATGCTTTTAGAATCTGCAGTAAAATCTCTCCCTTGAAGAATATTCAGTTTCAAGACAGATAAGTTACTAAGTAGACATAGGGACCAGAGATGTGTAGCTCAGTGGCACAGTGCCTACCTGGCAAGAACAAAGACCTGAGCTCAATTCCTGGTACAGAAGAAGAAGGAGAAGAGAGAGGAGGGGGAGGAGGGAGAAGAAAAAAGACACCAACTTTTAACTAGAGGCACACACACACAGGAAAACTGTGGTGGCATATTCTGGAACAAGTACCAAGAGAACTGTGAGAAGTCCTGCAGCCATGTCAGCTCTGGAGAGGAGTATGGAGTGGCTCTGAGGGGCTGCTATCTTGTAGACGCATCGACCTCAGCAGAGTAGAAGTAGCATGCTTCTACTTGTATTAGAAAGCAAGCCCTGGGAGTCTACAAATGAGGTACAGAAAGGACAGTGCCTGTTAAATCATCCTTCTTGGGAAACATTGTAACACCCTTTCATTAAGGGCATATATTTTGGAAATTTTTGGTGCTCCTCCATTCTATCTATCCCAGTTGCTCTCGCCCTCTCCCTCTCCCTCTCCCTCTCCCCCCTCCCTCCTTCTATCCCACTCTCTCTCTTCCTTTCTTTTTTTGTAGAACCAAGGATTGAACTCAGGGCCTTAGGACCTTACACTTGCCAGGCAGGCACATGTGCTCCAGCCCCTCTGTCTCAGTTTCTTTTGCCCTTTAAGAAATGATGCCTTAGGGGCTGGAGAGATAGCCCAGCAATCTAAGCACCTAAATGGCAAAGGGAAGCCCTGGGGTTTGATCCTCAGCACTGCAGCTGTGTGGGCCCAAGTGCTGAGCTGGCCACCAAAACCGGTGGTGGCACACACTTGTATTCCAGTGCTGGGGAGGCTGAGACAGGATCACTGTGAGTTTGAGCTGTGTAGCAAGACCCTATACTAAATAAATAAATAAATAGATAGATGGATGGATGGATGGATGGATGGATGGATGGATGGATGGATGGATGGATGGATGGATGATTTTTTTTTTTTTTTTAAAGCTTGTGCGGCTTCAGGGACCAGGGTTTGATTCCTGGCACCACATGCTGTGCCAGCCTGCTGCCCTCAGGGTGGGCTGAGCTGGCCATAAAAATGAGTGACTAAACAAACAAAGGTTCTGAAACAAGAAAAAATAAATAAAATAAAAAATTCTTTAAAAAAAAATGATAGCTAAACCAGGTTACATGATCTTGTCCATCTGACATGAGAATGAGAGCAGGACCAGTCTTTTGTTTTTTGTTTTTTTTTTTTTTAATTTTTTTTTAATATATATTATTTTTATTCTTGTTTCAGAACCTTTGTTTATTCACTCATTTTTATGGCTGTCTCAGCCCACCCAAAGGTCAGGG
>PVJA010024685.1:0-21298 GCA_004027025.1 Myocastor coypus | reverse complement strand
GAGCCATCCCGCTGGGCCCCAGGACCAGTCTTTTGAATTTCTTTTCTCCACTATCTTTCACCTTTTTTACTCCTAGAATCATAAATTTTTATTTATTTTATTTTTGTAATTAAGTTTATTGGTTTTTTGTGGGACTGTAACTCATGACCTTGCACTTGCCAGGCAGGCATTTGTGCCATAGAGCTATCTCCCCAGCTCCTATTGGTGTGTTTTAGATATACAGACTGACACATTCATTATAGGAAATTTCTATCTGTATATGATATATCTTGCTGATTTCCCCCATCTTTACCCTCCCTTCAACCCGTCTTCCCCTCATTTACATTTATTTATTTATTTGTTTGTTTGTTTGGGTCTTTTTGAGACAGAGTCTCACAATGCAATTGAGGCTAGCCTTGAGCTCACTTTTGTAGCCCAGGCTGGTCTCAAACTCGCATCGATCCTCCTGCCTCAGCCTCCCGAGGGCTGGGATTGCAGGCATGCGCCACCACACCTGGCTTTCCCCTCATTTACAAAACCTTTTGTTTCCTTTTTTCTCTATACTTCTCCCTCCCTTCCATCGCCTGCTTCTTTTCCTGTTTGAACATTTTCTTTGTATTTCACAGGATCTGCTATATATTTATACTTGCAATTCCTCATCCAGAGACTGTGATATTTACATATGTGTCTGATTTATTTCACTTGAGAGTATGGCCTCTGAGTGCATCCTCTTTACCTAGGATATCTCACGCTTATCTTTTTTATGAGAGTAGTACTTCATTTAAAAAAAAAAAAAAAACCCACTCCACATATTCTTTAGGCATTAATCATTTGGTGGGCATTCAGTCTTGTTTCCACAACAAATTTTTGATACTGGTTGGTTGGTTGGTTGGTTGGGGTTTTTTGTTTTGTATTTTGAGGGAAATTTTCCTGTGGTTCATGCTGGATTTGAACTTTCATTGGTCCTCCTGCTTTAGTCTCCTGAGCTGAGATTACTGGCCTGCACCCGACCATGCTTGATTTAGCATCATTCTAAATATATATATGCACAATATATGATAGGTATAATTTTGCTTGTTTTTAATCTTTATAAAACATTAAATTTGTTTATTTGTGTTTTTTAGGGAAGGGTCTACAAGGTGTTCAGGGTCTCACTACTAGACCTCCCTGTTTACAGCCTCCCAGGAGCTGGGATTTACAGGCGCATGCCCCCACACCCAGTCTCAGTTGCCTACTCAGCAAATCCTGGGGGTGGGGCCTGCACAGCAGGCCTGGGGGTCAAACTCCCTGCCCCTGTGCCTGCTTGCAGGCACTTTAATCTGCTGAGCTATTTGGCTGGCCCTAAATGAAATTTTTGACACTGCTTTGTTTTTGTTTTCTGCTTAGTAGTATATTTTCTTTCTTTTTTTTTTTTTTTTCAGTAGTATATTTTTAAGATTCTTCCTTGGAGTTGTTTATTTTCACTGGTGTGATAATTTGTAGTGCAATTGTAATCTGTTCAGTTGGATGGGCAGTGTGCATCATTTATGTGTAGTCTAGGGTATGTTTTTTTTTTCAGGCATAGTTTATGAATATCATCTTGTTTTTCTCTTTTGTAAATGTTATCAGCTGTTTTTATAAGAACCATCTTTTAGCTATATTGATGGTCTCTTTTATCTCCGTGGTCATATGTTATTTCTTTGATTTCAATACTTTCGTGTTCTCCCTACCATCACTATTGTTACTTTATCCTCTTGTCTTACTGTAGCTTATAACTTTGAATCTTTTCTAATATGAGCCTGTGGCTTTCAAAATTCACCTAAGTACTTTTCCTGGTCCCCACACTTACATTCTAGGCTAGAGAGATTTACATTTAAATGTCTTAATTTCATTGTTGTATGGTCAAAGAACTTGATCCATACGGCCATTTTATTTTTTTAACTTGCAAAGACTGACTTTATCACTTACTTTGTGAGTAGTATTTTATAAATATTCCACATGAGCTTCAGATGAATGTGCATCATTTTCTAACTGGTGTGCAGAGAATTTTTTATGTTAGAATCATTTTCCTAAAAAAAAAAAAAAAAAGAATCATTTTCCTATGATTTTTTTTTTTCTTTAGAGCAGGATATATTTATTGGGGAAAGGAAGCTTCTGTCCAAGAGAGGGACAACAGGGGGGCCGAGTGGGTGGTCCTGGGTATGATCTGTCTTAATTATTCAGACCTTTATGCATGTGCTTCTGCCTTTCTCACTAGTTGGCCTGTTTCCCCTATACCCCTGTACTGAGGCACCCTTTTGTGTGTGGTATACTAATTCCTAAGCCACCAGGAGCTGCTTAGAAGACACTTATTTGTACAGTTTGTGTGTTCTTCTACAGGGTGTCGGGGCGCATGTACTCCCCATCTCATTGGACTGGCTCTTGGGATGCTCTTTGTTAGATTTTTGTCCTCACCACATAGTGTGATGCTTTGCATTTCAGTGACTATGAAGCTGGGCAGTGTTTCTCCAAAACACTGACTCAAAATAGGTACTCATTAAGTGGTTGTTAATAATAGTGTTTTGAGCTGGGCGTGGTGGCTCACGCCTGTAATCCCAGCACTCGGGAGGCTGAGACAGGAGGATTGGTGCAAGTTCGAGACCAGCCTGGGCTACAGAAGTGAGCTCAAGGCCAGCCTCAACTGCATAGCGAGACCCTGTCTCAAAAAGATAAAAAAAAAAAAAAGTTTTGTTTTTGTTTTTTTAAACTTTTTTTGAGACAAGGTATCATTATGTAGTCCAGGGTAGCCTCAAGCTTGTGGCAGTCCTCTTGCCTCAGTGCTGGGAATATAGACATGCATCACCATGTCCAGCAAACTTGAATAGACACAGAAAAGTTAACATCCTAAGTGGGCAACCTAGTGCATTTCCGCAAGTTACATAAGTCCATGTAAATACCTCCCAGATGAAGAACCATTACCACCACTCAAAGGTGTCCCACACTGAACTTGCTTTCCATGTACCAGACCTCTCCCTCTCCTTTCCTGGGTTAGCTACTGTACCTCTCACTTGTTTACTTTAGTGTAAAGTGTGCATTTATTTTGTGCCTTTTTTTTTAAACACCAACAGTCTTTTTTTTTTTTTTTTTTTTTTTGTGGGACCAGGGTTCAAACTCACGACCTTGCACTTGCCCAGCAGGCACTTGTGCCTCGGAGCTATCTCCCCAGCCCCAACAGTCTTTTTTTTTTATTATTCTTGTTTCAGAACCTTTGTTTGTTTATTCACTCATTTTTTCCGCTGGCTCAGCCGCCCCGAGGGCAGGACTGGTGCAGCATGTGGTGCCAGGGATTGAACTGCGGTCCCTGAAGCCGCCCAAGCTTCCCCAAGCAGGCGCTTTAGACCACTGAGCCATCCCGCCAGGCCCCACCAGCAGTCTTTATGTGTTGCTAAGATCACATGAAGGACAATTCAATAAATCCAACTTCCAGGCAGGCATCCATGAATCTCCTCGGTGCTGTGTTCTGAAAGCTGTTTTGTGTCTTTTTGTCAACCCTGTGACTATCCTGTGTGCTGCTGTGCTTCAGGTGTTCTTGCTGTGTATCATAATAGTTCTCACCAATTCCAGTGTCACTCTTCTCTTTTATTGCAGAAGGACCTGAAGAAGAAAAAATGGAAACAGATACAGATAGTCAGCAGCCTGAAAAGGTAAAGTGGTTGAGGGTGAGTGCCTTATGAGTGTAATGGCTGGAGCCAGTGCATGCCTGGCTCCCTTTCAGAGTACTATATACTTCTATCAGCACGAGGCTTCTGTTGCTTAGCATAGTTCTCACAAAGCATGATACAGGAAACTTCACTTTTATGTATTTATCTGCTAAATCCCCCCTCCCCTCCTGTACCTCTTTCAGGCACAGGTGGGAATGTAAGTACAAAAGTGGTTAGTGTGAATATTGACCTGTAGGGTTTAGATCTCATCCTTGTGTTAGAAGAGAATTACAGAATATTAAGTGATTTCCTTAGGAGAGTTCACTGGCAATAGAACATTTAGAATAGAATCAATGAAAAGCTAGTATTTGCAGTAGATTTTAAGGAATAGAACTGTTGGAAGACTGAAATAGAGGTGAAGGAACCCAAAATTATACCCACAGAGGGAGAAGACCCTGAGCCAGTATGATCCTCAGAGCACCACTGCATCTTGGCGGAGTCCGTGTTCACACCAGGCGGTGACAATGAACGCGCTAGGCCACTTCAGGAGCCTCAGTGTATTGTAGCCTGCATAAAGGGTCAGTTGCTGTATAAGAGAGGAAACAAGCCACAGATGTTTATGGTGATCTTGATTACATGATAAGAGAATGAGAGAGGGGAACAATAAATGATTATAGTTAGTCCAGTGTTCTACTGCCATGCTTAGGTTTTATGTCTGTGATTTCACTTCTCAAAGCAATAACAGGCTGGGGAAATAGCACCGTGGCACAATTGCCTGCCTGGCAAGTGCAAGGTTGTGAGTTCGAATCCTGGTCCCACCAAAAAAAGAAAGGAAAAAAAGCAATAACAGTTTTCCCACTTTATACACCATGGAATATAATTTGTCCAGGGTTATAGGCATTTTTTAAAACCAGCAAATAGTACCAGATGATACAAACTAATTAATTCCCTGAGATTCTTTTGCATGTCCTTATCCTGTGATCCCAGACTGAACAGAGACTATACTCTGGAGATGTATTATGTTGTGAGCCTAAGAGTGTTGATCTGGGGGGAAAAAAGTATTTCTCTGGGTTTATTCATTTTCCTACCAGCCTTTGTACACAGGGCCTTTGTGAATCTAGTGAATCTAGTCCTTTCTGTTTTGGGGTTTGTTATTGTTCGATTGATTGATTGATTGATTTTTGAGGCAAGGCCTCGCTATGCAGTTCAAGCTGGCCTTAAATTTACTGTGTAGCCCAAGTTGGCCTTGAACTCAGGGCAGTCCTCTTCCCTTCACCCCCTGAGTGCTGGTATTATAGACTTGTCCCACCGGGCCTGGCACTATAGTTCATGTTTGGAGTAGAAGGGTATGTTTTTGTTTTGTGGTACTGGGGATTGAACCCAGGACATTTTTACTGAGCTATATGCCTAAGGTTTTCCTAAGTCACTGAGTTACTCAGGCTAGGCTTGAATTTTCATTCTTCCTGCCTCAACCTCCCAGAGTGCTAGGATTACTGGTTTGTGCCACCACACCCAGGTATTTCAGTTCTTGCCAAAAATAGTGAAATCTTTTATTAGCACAAGATAATTAAGCTCCTGAAAATAACCTTTTTGTTCATTTCCTTTTTTTATATATCTTTTTTAGGCAGAGAACAAAGGAGAAAATGAAACTGATGAAAGTGATAAAGCACAAGATGGAGAAAATGAAAAAAATAATGAGAAGGAACAGGATGGTGAAGTTAGTGAAGATATCAAATCAGGTAATTTGAGAAGAGTCTCCTCATATTTCTTTTTTATGTAATAGTGTAAAGGCACTAGGAATGTGCATTTTGGTTGTTTGTGGTTTGTTTGATTTCTTTAACACTGGCGCTTGAGCCCAAGGAGCACTGAGCTCCATCCCCAACCCATTTTATTCTGTTGTTTTCTTTTGTGTAGAAGTATTTCATTCTCTCATGGGTTTGCATTTCACTTAGCAGCTTGGTACTGATGCTGATTTTGGGACTTATGTTTGTATCTGCTTTCACTAATATGTCCCCACTGCCCCCATCTAGCCTACCATTTTCTTGTCAATATCGTTTTATTATCAGTGTCAGCTGTGGTGTGGCCCAGTGAGCCTATTGTTGGTGTCTTAAGTTCCTGTAGACAGTGGGGTTCCCAGAACATCCCACTGACTAAGGAACGAAGTGTATGGGGGGGTCTTTGCCTCCATTCTCCTGAATTTCCTGTTTTACATCCGAAATATACATAAAACCTAGAGAAATGAAGGGGAGAGAAAGAGTACTGTTTAGAAAATATATCCCATATGAGGCAGACCTAGATGTTTGGCATGAGTCAGCAGCACTCCTGTGAGGAATTAAGACGATGAAATCTGTCAGGTCAGTGCTCGTTTGTCATGTGGCAGAGGTGAAGGAAGATGTGTTACTGAGTCTGGGGACACTAGTAATAAAGCTTTCCGGTATTTCCAGAAGAAAAGGAACTTGAAGAGAACAAGGAACTCACTGATGCATGTAAAGAAAGAGAAAATGACACTGCGAAGAAAAAAGTAGAACATGAGATTTCTGAAGGAAATGTTGCCACCGCAGCGGCAGCTGCTCTTGCCTCAGCTGCTACCAAAGCCAAGGTTTGCCCTCCAGTCCCTTCCCATATTCTCCTAAGCCATGAAAGGCTGTATTGTTTTTAACTAATTGGGAACATTTTGTATAAAGAGTCTTGCTCCCAGTAGAGGATAACTACTTGCTTGAATGGCATTTCTAGGTTAGGAAACACACAGGAGGAGGAGAAGAGAGGAGAGTGGAGATCCGGTCCTAAAGGGTGTCCTAAAGGGTGACCGACTGTTCATTTCATTCTTTGTGTTTTGATTACTGAAAACCACAGAGATAGATGGAAGGCAGATTTTGAAGTTCCTTTAAGAGACTGATTGACTTTTTGGTTTTAATTTGCCTACAGAACTTCTCATGAACCATTGTTCCAGTAATTTTGTATCAGGTTGAGATATTTATGATTTTTAAGACAAAAATCTGTTTCCTTATATAAATACTTCACCCTGATATTGCAGACTGAAGAAAAGAGGGAAACTAAAATAGCTCTTTTCCTTCTTGAATTTGCCAGCTTTTCTGAGGGTGGTTTTTTCTATTTATAGCATAGTATCGGCTGCATACCATATTTAAGAAGACAAGAAAATGTTACTTTTTGCTTAGTGTTAATTTAGCATTTTGAAGCATTCCAAACATGAATAGGTTTTTAGAATTCTCTTTACCCATTCTCCATTTTACCTCTGAAGTACTTTGTTCAAGTTAGGTTACTGGTTTCTAGAACATTCCTAGTTTTATCTTGAGCTGTTCTTGATCCATTGGTAAAGATGTTCTTTCATGGTCTTTAATTGTCTCAGACCAATCAGCTACTTGAACTACTTCTCTAAGTGTTTAATCTGTGGAGCATGACTCATAACAGACCCAGTTAAAGTCAGAAAGCCACTGTTTTCGAACAATTGTCCATCTAAGCTGTGTCCACATGGTCTAGGTCACAGTGTTTAACAGTTCACAATAATTCTCAGGGTGGTTGCTTAGCCCAGCTTATTCTTGGTATTAAAGTAATTCTTAGTCCTACATGTTCATACTTTTCAGGGTGAAGGATCTCCTGATCTGATTTTTTTTTTTTTTTTTGAGGCCAGATCTCACTCTGCAATTCATATTGGCCTTGAATTCACTATGTAGCCAGACTGATCTAAGTCCTCCTTCAGCCTCCTACAAGTACTAGGATTACAGGTGTGCACCACCATGTCCAGCATTGAAATTTTTTAAGAATTGAAGTAGATGTTTGTTTTCTTTCTCTCTCTCTCTTTCTCTCTCTCTCTCTCTCTCTCTCTCCCTCTCTCTTTCCCTCTTTCTACCTTCCCCTCCCCTTCTGTGTTTTTCATACAGGGTTTCACTGTGAAGTTGTTTGGCCCCAGGCTCTGAAATGCTGGACTTGGACCTATTTTTTTTCTCCTAACATTCCCCTATGAGTTCTTTTGCTTAAATGAGTCATTATTTAGCTACCAGCTTGACTCTTTTACCTGTGTCTGATTTTTCTCCTCTACCAGAAACATCTTTGAGTATTAATTCACGAGCCTCTGAACTGTTTTGTTCTTGACATTCTATTGAACAGAATCCTTGGTCTTATCTTCTTCTAAAACTTTTAGACAGTCTTCCTTCATGAGTCTGTTTCACTCCTCCTTCTGTTACATCCACCCTTGATGCACTGTTTTGCACTACATTGCCTGAGAATTTTCATACATTCTTTGTGATGTTTTGCTGGGGCCTCATAACTGTTAATTCTTGTAGCTTGGGACTTAAAAATGTATCTGTTATGCAGTTGACAATCTTACAACAGTTGGTTGACTTATTGGCTGCATAGAAACAACTTATATCAGTCATTTGGCCTGGCCCTTTGTTATCATGCAAAGTCTAGAAGAATGTCCAGAGGGCAATGGGAGGTGGGTAGGTACCTCAATTTTCACTCATTATCAAGTACTCTTAACTCTAATAAGTAGGTTTATATTTTGATTCTATCTGAATTGTGAAAATAATATTCATGCTGTCTGGCCTTGCATGTGGGAATTGTTGGATGCCATTGATAGCTGAATCTGCTATATTTCACAGCGTGCAGTCATCTTTGTGTTACATGGTAATCAGGGGATGAGGAATTCACTTGGATTACTGTAATTACTGAAGCTTACCCAGCCAATCCAAATTTCTCTTACTCATTTTATTGTGTATCTATAAACAGATTTGCTATTAAGAGTTTGTCACTCTGTGGTGTGAAGTGGTAATTAGAAGCCCCAAATCTTGCTCCTTAACAGATGAAGTGGTAGTCTCTGCTTTTCCTGTCCTTGCATAGGAGAGGCTCTTGAAAAGCAAATTCTCTTTTGGGTTGTACCTAGTAAGCTGTGTATAGCCCCACCTGGAAGAGCATGGCCAGATGCTCTGTCACTTCCCATCAGGTGACCAGCCTTGGAAGGAAGGCAGGCTTCAAGAGCTCTCACTGAAATAAATAAGAAGCCCTAGAACCTAGAACATGTTTAGATTCAGTTCTTCCAAGGAAACCGATTATATTTGGTAAACTAGATGTTGCCTTTGGATTCATTCACAAATCTCTACGTGCTCTTCCCCATACCTTAAAGTGACAAAAGTAGGTTTCCATTCCTAGGAACTGGGTGCTAGCTCTTAAGCTGGTAGAATTCTTTCCCCTCAGAAATGATCCACAGCTTTCTTTTGTATTTCACAACCTCCTTTATGAGATGAGAACCTGCCAATGTACGTTTGAGTCACAGGGCGTTTAGGGGTAAGAGACATGGAGCACAGATCCCAAACCGTGGAGAACGACTGAAGTTGGAGCTCCACTACACATGCAGGTGTGAAGCAAGACCAGCCCAGAACTCCAGGTGCTCAAGGATAAGTCATGTGAACAAGCTGATGGGCAGAGGGGTGTCAGGTGATACCAACTTGCTGAGTATATGAATAAAGATAGCATGAACATTGAGGAGTTCTTTTTTCTCACATCAGGAGAGAGGGTTACACACAACCTCAGCTTTCTGTATTCTTACCCTTGACTTTATTTCTTCATCATCCACCATCCCCTCCCTCCCCCATATAGTGGTCTGCAGTCAGTGTGACAAAACTGTATCTTTCCCCTGCTTGCAGAATAAATATCCCAAAGACTGTTGATGCCCTTTTGTGTTAAGCAGAGTTTCGAGGATCCAAATGAGGATCCTTAGGAGTGGTTATTCATGAATAACATTGAAAATTGGGCAGCACCTTGAGTGTTGGTTACTGACTTTGGATTTGGAGACTAACATGACAAAGATGAGACTCACAGAGGATAGCCACACTCCCATTCTTCAAAGGTTTGAGTGCAGGGCCCAGAATAGTCACAGTTGATTGAAAGTTTGTTTTTTTTTTTTTTTTTTTTTTGGTGGTACCAAGGATTAAACTCTGGACCCTGTGTTTGCATGCAGGCGCTTGTTCTACTGAGCTCTCTCTCCATCCTGAAAATTTCCAGTGTTGCCATGTATACAAGCCTAGTTCCCACAGCAGGGCTCAGAGGTACTCATTGAGAATTATTTTCCACTTGGTGCTTTGCCCTTTCTGTTTCTTTGGGTCTCCTTCCATTTCTTGGCTTTGTTGCTGCGTGATTTTCTTGGACTGCTTGCTACTTGCTGTTGCAGTTTATAGCCTCTCTCTCCACTTCATGTGGTGTAACTGAAGATGCTCTGGGAGTTCTACATTTCGGATGTGCTTCCCATGGTACAAAAGCCACCCTATCTAGTCATTCTTAGTTCCCTTTTATTTCTAAAATACATCTATTTGGAAAGATCTGGATTTCTGACTGTAGAAATAGTAGTGATACACAGAACTTGAGAAGACACATGAGGTGACATAAATCACAGGTGATATGGAGGGAGAATAATCACAACAACACTGCAGGGCAACACTACCAACCAGGTAGACACAGAGGAAGGGACAGTTCTTTAGCTATGGTGGGACAATTTGGTGCTTAGTAGACATGGAGTGAGTCCTCCAGAATGAAGAGGACAAGAAAGTAATGACTTAATGGAAACTTTGAAAATCTGATGAAAGCGTTAACAGATCTAAGAAGCTCAGTAGTTAAAAAAACACAGCAGAGATCACAGGCTTCTTGCCTATGGTTTGTCCTGCCTGTGGGAAGTTGGTGGCACATTTCCTGCATTCCTGGCAGCCCCTCAGCTCTGACTTTGTGGGTCACATCTGGATTTGATCTTTATTCTGCAGTTTTTTCTTAGCTTCACAGTTGCTGGATATGAGAAATACTTTCTTTCACACCCTGCTGCTTTATTCTTCTAGAAATGTATTTCTTTTTGGTCCTCTTTTTGCCATTTACAATAAAACAGGAAAAGAATTTTTAATTCACATCCCAAGAGGTGTCAGAGGTCCCAGGCTTTGTGTTCCTGTGTCACAGCACCTGCTTTGTTCTCTGATACAGTTTCTATCTCTGTCCTTAAAGTTACTTTTATTGTTTCATTATTTTTTGAAATGTGAGCACCAGACAGCAAAGTAGTTGAGCTTCACTTGGTGTGAGTAGGGTCCATGGTACACTGGTAGCCTCCCATGGGGCTTTTTTTCTCATGCTTTATATGCCAGTGAGCTCCCTTGCCTTTTTTTTTTTTTTTTTTTTGGTATTTTCGGGAAGAGTCTACAGGGTGTTCAGAATCTCACTACTAGATCAGACTCATAGTGATCCACCTGTTTACAACTTCCCAAGAGCTGGAATTACAGATGCATGCCACCACACCCAGTTGGGAACTCAGGAAACTGCCAGAGACAGAACATGATACTTCTAGGCACCATGTTGTTTGAAGGGGTTCACCTGTCCTCACCCTGCCTTTGATGGAACCAAATGCCAGTGAATTTGTGGCCATACCAAAGTCTCTTCTAGTTATTGAGAGGCCTGTGAATTGGGTTTTAAAACCCTTTTTAAATTATATTTTGAGAAGTAAAAACAAAAGCAAGAACAAAAATCAGAAACAAAGATGAAAACAGGATAACATACAGCAACAAATAAGTTAACAGATTTTCAAAGTAGGAGTATGGGCTTATGTTGTTACTTTACCCATTTATTTATCTTTTTATTTATTTTTATTTTCCAAGCATTTTAATTTGTTTATTATTTTTTAAGAGTAAAAATAGGGGGCTGGGGAGATAGCTCCGAGGCACAAGTGCCTGCTGGGCAAGTGCAAGGCCGTGAGTTTGAACCCTGGTCCAAAAAAAAAAAAAGAGTAAAAATAGCAGAAAAAGAACAGTGGCGAGGGTACATATAGTACAGAATTTCAAGACAAGAAAAATTTAACAATGTTTGCATTAGATATTTTCATCAAATCAGTGTAGATCAACAGACATAGGTATGCAAGACTGATCAAACAATTAAACACTAACACTTTCAATAAACATTACTTTTTTTTTTAACTGTTCCAGTTGCATTTTGAATTTAAGTTACTCTTCTAGAAAAAAAAAAAAAATTATAGGGGTTGAGACTGCAAATAACACAAGGTCCTGAGATTGATTCTTGGTGCCACCCACAATTTATTTATTAATTTATTTCTTCTTTTGGGTCCTTAAACTAGGGAGACTATACGATATTTGCGTATGTAGATCTGGTTTATTTCACCAGTGTATGTTCAAGATACATCCATTTATATAAGAAATCTTCAAGTTTTTCATTCCTTATAGCTGAATAGTATTCCATTTTATGAAAATACCATTTCTTTTTCAGCCAATCTTCAGATGATACACATTTTGGTTGTTTCAAGGATTTAGCTATCATCAATTGTGCTGCTATAAACATAGGTGCACAGATACCACTGTGATATACCAACTGATATGATGTTTTCAGTTCTTCTGGAAAAATTCCCAGTAGGGGGATAGCTGGATTGAATGGGATTTCCAGCTATAGTTTTTTAAGGAGTCTCCACACTGCTTTCTATAATGGTTGCACCAGTCTCCTCCCATCAGCAGTAGAGAAGTGTTCCTTTTTCCCCACAGCCTGTCCAGCATTTATTGTTGGTTGACTTCTTTATAGTAGCCATTCTTTCTGGGGTCAGATGGTATCTAAGTGTTGTTTTGATTTGCATTTCATGAGTGGCTAGGGATGTGGAGCATTTCTTCATGTATTTATAGGCGTCTTGAAATTCTTTCTCTGAGAAGTGTGTGTTCATCTCAGATGCACATTTCTGTATTGGATCTTTGAATTTTGGGACCCTAATGGTTTTTAGTTCTTTATAAATTCTAGATAGAAGACCTTTGTCTGAATATTTATTAGTTAAAATTTGCTCAAAATTTGTGGGTTGTCTTTTCACTCTGTTGGTAATTTCTTTTGACATGAAAAAACTTTTCATCTGGAAGAGGTCCCATTTGTTGATTATTTCACGTGTTAAACGTGCATTTTGATTCTTGTCCATGAACTCTTTGCCTAACCCGATGTCTTTAAGATTTCCTCCGACTTTCTCCTCTAGGAGGGTTAGGGTTTCTCTTTTAATATTTAGATCTTTAATCCATTTTGATTTTAGTTTAGTGCATGGTGATAGACTTGGGTCAAGTTTTAGTTTTTGACACGCGGAGAGCCAGTTTTTCCAGCACCATTTGTTAAAGAGGCTATCTTTCTTCCAGTAAATGTGTATGGCCCCTTTATTAAAAATAAGGTGGTTGAGTGTGTTTGTATTTACTTCTGCATCTTCTAATCTATTCCATTGATCCTCAGGTCTATTTTTTTTGCCAGTACCATGCTGATTTTATCACGGTAGCTCTGTAGTATAATTTTAGGTCAGAAAAAAAAAATAATAATAATTTTAGGTCAGGAATTGTAATGCCTCCTGACTTACCTTTATTGCCCAGGATTGTCTTTGCAATACTGGGTCTTTTTTGGTTCCAAATAAATTTTAGGAATGACTTCTCCAGGTCTGTGAGGTATGTTGATGATATTTTGATAGAAATTGCATTAAATCTATATGACAACTTAGGGAGTATGGCCATCTTCACAATGTTGGTTCTTCCTATCCAGGAGCAGGGAATATCTTTACATTTTGTGATACCCTCTAGGATCTCTTTTTTTAGAGTACTGTAGTTTTCATTGAAAAGCTCTTTTACTTCTTTAGTTAGGTTAATTCCTAAATATTTCATTTTCTTCAGTGTTGTTGTAAAGGGTATTGTTACTCTAATTTCTGTCTCAGTTTGTTTGAGTGGATAAGGAAGCAAAGTCCAACCATATGCTGTATATAAGAAACACCCTTAACTCATAAAGAAACACACAGGCTAAAAGTTAAAGGATGAAAAACAATACTACATGCTCTAACACCTCAGAAAAAAGCAGGGGTAGCAGTCTTGTTTGAAGACACTCTAAACTTCAAAAAAAGTTCAGTCAAACAAAATAAAGAAGGCCACTACATATTGGCTAGGGGAAAAATTCAAGATGAAGAGGTAGCACTCATAAATATGTATGCACCAAACATTGGAGCACTGAGTTATATAAGACAAACCTTAATGGACATGAAAAATCTCATATCCAATACCACAGTCCTAACAGGAGACCTTAATACCCCTTTATCCCAAGAAGATAGGTTAAGCAGACAAAAAGTTAGCAAAGAAGTAGCAGACCTGAACTGGAATCTGGAACAACTTAGTGAACATACACAGAGTGTTCCACCCAAACACTTTAGAATACACATTTTTCTCAGCTGCACATAGGACATTTTCTAAAATAGACCACATATTAATCCATAGGTCATGCTTAAGTATATGCAACAAAACAAATTATCCTGTGCGTACTATCTGACCACGGTGCAAATGAAATTGGAAATAAATGACAAACGAAACCACAAGAACCCCAGAAATACGTGGATATTAAACAGCACCCTTCTCAGCAACCAGTGGGTTACAGATGAAATTAAACAAGGAATTAAACAATATGTACAATTTATTTATTTATTTATTTATTGTCTTTTTGAGACAGGGTCTCGCTATGCAGTTGAGGCAGGCCTTGAGCTCACTTTTGTAGCCCACGCTGGTCTCAAACTCGCACCGATCCTCCTGCCTCAGCCTCCCGAGTGCTGGGATTACAGGCGTGCGCCACCACTCCCGGCTAATATGTACAATTTAATGAAAATTCAAACACGACTTACCAGAATTTGTGGGATACAATGAAAGCAGTTCTTAGAGGGAAATGTATAGCCCTTTTAAGACAGAATGGGAAAAATTAAATACTGTAAGGCAACACCTAAACCGACTAGAAACAGAAGAGCAAAAGAAATCCAAAGCCCAAAGCCGGGAGGAAATTATAAAGATTAGAGCAGAAATCAATTCAATTGAGACAAAGAAAACAATACTAAGAATTAATTAATCAAAAAGCTGGTTCTTTGAAAGATTAAATAAAATTGGTAAGCCCCTAGCTAACCTTATCAAAAAGAGAGAAAAAGGACTCACATTCAAGCAATAAGGAACGAGAAGGGTAAAATTACTACAGACCCAACAGAGATTCAGATGATCATAAATAGCTACTTGGAGAATCTTTACTCTCACAGAATTGAAGACACAGAAGAAATAGACAGATTCCTAGAAAAGTATAAATTACCAAAACTGAATCAAGATGATATAAGAACTCTTAACAACCCAATAACAGCCAATGAAATGCAAAATGTAATAAAAAGCCTACCAACAAAGAAAAGTCCAGGACCTGATGGATTCACCACTGAGTTCTACAAGGAATTTATAGAAGATTTAACCCCAGTACTTCTTAAACTCTTCAAAGAAATTGAAAAGGAAACAATTCTCCCAAAATCATTCCTAGAAGCAAGTATTACACTGATACTAAAACCAGAAGGAGACACAACTAAAAAAGAGCACTACAGGCCAATTTCTGTCATGAACTTAGATGCAAAAATTCTCAATAAAATCCTTGCCACTAGACTACAACAAATCATCAAGAAGATATACACCATGACCAGGTAAGATTCATCTTGGGAATGTAATATACGCAAATCTATAAATGTGATACACTATATCAATAGAGCCAAAGCCAAAAATCACATGATTGTCTTAGCTGATGCAGAAAAAGCTTTCGATGAAGTCTAGCACTCATTATGTTCAAAGTATTGCAGAAAATAGGAATAGAGGGACTCTACCGCAATCTGATAAAAGCCATCTGTGATAATCCAACAACTAACATAATTCTCAGTGAGGAAAAACTGAAGCCTTTTACTCTCAAATCTGGTACAAGACAAGGATGTCCTCTATCACCACTCCTATTCAGTACAGTTCTGGAATCATTAGCTACAGCCATTAGACAAGAGATAGAAATAAAAGGAATAAAAACAGGTAAAGAAGAAGTTAAATTATCATTATTTGTGGATGACATTGATAATTTATTTGGAAGATCCCCAAAACTCCACCAACAAGCTACTAAAATTAATATACAAGTTTCAGTAGCATAGCAGGTTACAAAGTCAACACACAAAAGTCAGTGACATTCCTCTATATAGATAACAAACAAAACTGGGTTTTAAGTATTTGTTCAAATTAGGGCACTTGCTAGTCTTCCAGTCTTTTAACTTAGATAAGTAGCATGATTTTCTGGATTGATACAATTTTATTTGATTGAGAGATTCTTACAAAACTATGAATTTATTAGATTGAAAATTTTTAATCCAAGGCACACCCCTGAAATCCAACACTTAAGGAGGCTGAGGCAGGAGGGTTGCTGTGAATTCAAGGCAAGCCTGAACTACATAGTGAGACCCTATCCCAATAAATGGAAAAAAGAGAAAAAAGTATGTATACAGTGCTGGAAATGTAATTTTGAGGAATGGATCTGCAAGGCAGCCTTGGCTACATAGTGAGTTCAAGGCCAGCCTCAACTACATAGGAAGACCTGTCTCAATTACCCCCCCCAAGTATTTTTGTAAGCTGTAAATTTCCATACAGTGATTATTTGTTCATCAACTATTTCAGTATGCTAGACACTGTACTAAACAATTGGGCTTACTTTGATTCCCAAAAACGTCTGGATGGCCCATGTTTTTAGGAGCTTTCAGTTGGAATGTTAATCCTAAATCTTACACCCTTAAAGTTAAACCTTTACGTTGTATGTTTAATATGAATGAAAGTAAATCTTGGGGCCCAGTGGGATGGCTCAGTGGTCTAAAGCACCTGCTTGGGAAAGCTTGGGTGGCTTGAGGGACCGTGGTTTGGAACCTTTGTTTGTTTATTCACTCATTTTTATGGCTGTGTCAGCCTGTCCTGAGGGCAGGACTGGTGCAGCATGTGGTGCCAGGGATCGAACCGGGGTCCCTGAAGCCGTCCAAGCTTTCCCAAGCAGGCGCTTTAGACCACTGAGCCATCCTGCCGGGCCCCGAGGGACCGTGGTTCGATCCCGGGCACCACATGCTATGCCGGCCCTGCCCTCGGGGTGGGCTGAGCTGGCCGTGAAAATGAGTGAATAAACAAACAAATGTTCTGAAACAAGAAAAAAATAATGAATAAAATTTAAAAATCTTTAAAAAAAAAAAAAAAGAAAGTAAATCTTAAGAGTATATATAAGGCTGGGTATGGTGGCGCACATCTGTCATCTCAGCATTCGGGAGGCTGAGGCAGGAGGATTGCAGCAAGTTCAAGGCCAGCTTGAACTGTATAGCAAGACCGTGTCTCCATAAGATGAAAAAAAAAAAAGTGTGTATCAAATGCTGAAAATGTAACCTTGAGGAATGGATCTACTAAGTGAAATCTAGTTACTGATCACGTTTTTATTGTTTGGAATGAAACACTTTGCTCTTACAGTTTGCAACACGTTTGTCAGTGGACTGCTGTTTCAACAACTAATACCAAAAGTTTCAGGGGCCCGGCAGGATGGCTCAGTGGTCTGAAGTGCCTGCAGGCAACTGCAGGGACCACAGTTCAATCCCCGGCACCACATGCTGCGCCAGCCCTGCCCTCAGGGCAGGCTGAGCCGGCCATAAAAATAAATAAACAAACAAACAAAAGTTCTGAAACAAGAAAAAAAGTTTCATATGTAAAGTTGCTGAATGACTCCAGTTTATGAACTTCATTTCTGAGAAGTAGAGACTGACCTAAAGAAGTTAACAGCAAAAGTCACATGATTACTAATGATTGACAGGAATTAGATGAAAACCCTTACCTTCAGGCTTGAAATACAATTTGGTAAAATTTCTCCATGCCAATAAAATAATATTTTCAACATTTTACAGTTGCCTCTTCAGGACACTTGGGTTTCTAATTGTTAGAAGCCAATAAATAAACAGTAGAAAGAAACCATGCAGAAAATACTATTAACTGGTTTCTGCTGTTTCTCCCGCCCCAATATTAGGGATTCACTTTCAAGGTCTCATGTATACTAAGCAAGTGGCCTATCACTAACCTACATTTCTATCACCACCCCATTTTTAGTTGCTCAGTCTGGCCTTGAGGTAGCAGTCTTCCTGCCTCACCCTCCTAAGTAGCTGTAGTTATGGTCATGAGGCACCACACCTGATTCTTCCCTCTGTGTCTCTTTAGTATAGTATCTTTTTTTTTTTTTTTTTTTTGTCTTTTTTTGAGACAGGGTCTCACTATGCAGTTCAGGCTGGCCTTGAGCTCACTTTTGTAGCTCAGGCTGGTCTCGAACTCTCACCGATCCTCCTGCCTCAGCCCCCCGAGTGCTGGGATTACAAGCGTGCGCCACCACGCCCGGCTCTAGTATAGTATCTTTCTTAAGGCCTAGTTTTATTACTAAGTTTGCAAGAGAACTGGATCTGTTTCCCCATTTTTTCCTTTACTATGACCTTTTTTTTTTTTGTCTTTTTCAAGTGACCCTTAGTCCTAACCTAAATCCTCTGAGCTTCAGTTCTCCTTAGTGTTAACAGTTCTCATTTGGACCACATATAGATGTTTTTCTTAGTTTTATTTATATTCAACACCTGGCAAAGTTTATCTAGTCAAGCACAAGATTGTCGGGGCCCGGCAGTATGGCTCAGTGCTCTAAAGCGCCTGCTTAGGAAAGCTTGGGCAGCTGCAGGGACCTTGGTTCGATCCCCAGCACCACATGCTGTGCCAGCCCTGCCCTGCCATAAGGGCAGGCTGAGCTGGCCATGAAAATAAATAAATAAACAAACAAAAGTTCTGAAACAAGAAAAATAAAATGAAATAAAAAATTCTTTAAAAAAACAAACATAAGACTGTCAACTGTGGTCCCCCCACCCCACCCCCAACCTCCTGTGAGAGACTGTTTCCATGGCTGGGCTCAAGTGATACTCCTGCCTCAGCCTCCGGGACAATTGGTACTGTAGGGCCCATAGCACATTCCTGGCTTGAACTTCTTAAGGGTCTTTGTCTCAAAAAATACCTCGTTCTTTGTCAATCTGTACCACATAGCAAGCAAGATCCTGTCTCAGAAATAGGAGCAAAAATCTGTAAGTTATTACCATAAGCAAACCGCCTTACAGTTTAGAGATTCTGTGTTGCTATGTTTTGTCTTTTTCTAATTTTCTTACTCCAGGTTGCTTTTGTAGTCTTCTGGTGCCCCTGTCTCCCACTCCAGAGTGCTCCTTTCGTGTTACTCATGCATCACCAGGGACTTTCCTAGCAATAGGCTTGGGTGACTGATGAGCCCCTAAGCAGACTTTCCTCTCCCCATCTAATGAGCGCCTTACTTGGCCCTGGCTGTGGAGGTGGGGGTGTGGGAAGCACATGTCATGCAATGTGGTGAGACTCCAGTGGAGGTATGAGAATCACCAGCAGAGGCATGCTTCCGTCTCGTTCGGGGTGCCTGTGCAATCTAATGGCAGCATGGGATCCTAGGCAGCAGATGCAAGGCTGCAAGTTCCAGTCACTGGTACCTGCTCTGTGCAGGTGCTGATGAGGACAATTTGTCCTCATGCCAGCCCTGGGGTGGGTACAGTTTCTCCAGTTTCATAACATGCTTTCTCAACCATGGTTTTTACACCTAGGAGTGAGAGGGTGGCCCTGGTGCCCTCGATAAGAACTTAGCTAGCTCCACTGTCAGGAAGTACAGGGTGTAAAGGGAGATGAGGAGGGTACTTGTAAATAAAGACCCTTTTGCTTAGCTAAAGTTGGCTCCCTTTCTTCACAGACTGAAATCCCTTAGTGTATGAGGTAGTAAAGTAACTTATAACTTACACCTTATACCTAGTCTTCTAGTCATGATTTTATCTCTTACCTACTCAATAGTTGGGTGGCCTTTGATAGACTTTTTAAAAAACCTTTGACGTGTTTCTTTTGAAATAACTACGGATTCATGTGACTTGCAGAAATAGTACAGAGCAGTCTTCTGTACCTTTTTGTCTGTTCTCTGAAAGTTCCTTCAATAGTGGCATCTTCCTTTTAATGAATCCAATTTTGTCATTTGTTTCTCATGTTGAACACTGAACCCAGCCACTTCCTATACATACTTTGCCATTTAAACTCACTATGCTCTATGGCCCTTGCATATTTTCATTCTTTTCTTCTGTGACCTTACTAAATCATTTGATTTGCATGTTCTTCCTAAAGCATTCTTGAATTATTACACCTTAATCCAGATTATTTTTACTGTCTCAATTATGGTAGAAACTTAGATCATTTTCCTTGTGCCCCTTGCCTTTTCTCCATTCCTTTGGAACTTAATTGAGATTAAGATTTTTCCTTCTTATTTGGGTATTTGCTTTAGAATTTCTAACATGCTGCTAGCAGTGACCTCTGTCACTTCAAGCTAAACTTAAAGGGAAGTATTTCATAGGGGAAACCCACCCAGAATTTTTTCTTGGAAGGTCTTGACTTCAACAAGATATGCTGGCACACACTTAATAGTTCCAGCATTTAAAGCTGTTGCAGGAAAATCACTGTGAGTTTTAGGCCAGCCAGGGCTACATAGTAAGTTCAAAGCAAGCTTTAACTCCATGGTGAAATTGTCTCAAAAAGATCAAAATAAATAAGTAAATAGGGGCTGGGGAGATAGCTCCGAGGCACAAGTGCCTGCTGGGCAAGTGCAAGGTCGTGAGTTCGAACCCTGGTCCCACAAAAAAAAAAAATAAGTAAATAGTCTTGTCTTCACCTTTATATTTTGAGCTATTTTAATGGGAATAGTATTAAATGTTGGATTTTTTTTGTTTGTTTGTTTGCTATAGTTTGAATACTTTTTTTTTCTTTTTTAACCTAATCATTGAGTTGTAAATTTCATTTGTGTTTTTTTTTTTTTTTTTTTTTTTTTTTTTTTTTTTTTTTTTTTTTTTTTTTTTTTTTTTTTTTTTTTTTTTTTTTTTTTTTTTTTCCAAAGGGACTTTTTTTGGTCTTTTTACTATTTTGTTTTTTGGTACCGGGAATCGAACTCTGGGCCTTGCACTTGCTAGGCAGGCGCTGTGCCACTGAGCTACATCCCCGGCCCTCATTTGTTTTCAACCCAGGTATGCTTTGATTATTTTTAAGTAGATTCTAAATCTCTGCTGGTAGCAAGTCTTTATCTAAACACTTTTGCTCTATTGATGTGAACATGGCAATCACCCTTAAGTTCATTCTTGCTAAATCCGGTGTTTATACTATGTGAGGTCTGTGTTTTCGGTTTATTGTGGGGTTTATACCAAAACATTGGTGTCCAGGTGAAGGAGTAGCACTGTATATATGTTGTTGAACTTGCCTTTGTTAACAGTGTAGAAAAAAAGGGGTAACTGAATGTACCTGTCTGTATGGGAGCATTGGTCACCCTTGTTCTCTTCTACGGGTGTGGTTTTCTAGTTGAGCTTGACAGTCAATAGTTGAGACAAAAGCTGCGGAAATTTCTGTTCTTCCTTCAGCCTAACAGCACCCTAACCTCCTACTTTGTGCATCTTCCAAGTTTGCCAGGTGTCTTGAGGTGGCTCCTAGCATCAGTAGCAGACAGGAGTTAAAGATGTCTTGACTTGAGAGTCAAGTCTCTCGGATATATGATTTGCCAGTGTTTTCTCATAATCTTTATTTTGACTACTGGGGATTAAGCCCAGGGTCACTCCTACTCTTGAGTTTTGTTCTAAAAATTCAGCGTTAGGTCTTTTTGTTTCTTTTTTTTTTTTTTTTTTTTTTTTTTTTTTTTTTTTTTTTTTTTTTTTTTTTTTTTTTTTTTTTTTTTTTTTTTTTTTTTTTTTTTTTTTTTTTTTT
>PVJA010024684.1:0-31523 GCA_004027025.1 Myocastor coypus | reverse complement strand
TCCCTCTTTCCTGTTCTTTCTCCTCCTTGTCCTCCTCCCCTTTTACTGAAGATTGAGGTGAGGCCGTTCACACCGACCTACATTTCAGCCCTTACCCTCTCCCCCTATTTTTTAATCATTTTCAGACTTGGTCTCACTAAATCACTAAGTTCCTCAGACTGTTTGAATTTCTGATCCTTTTGCCTCAATCTTCTCGAGTACAAGGATTACAAGTGTGTACCACCACGCAAAGCTCACCTCTAAGTTTTTGAAAACCATCCTGAGATGTTGTGAAGCTGACAAGCCCACAGGCTCTAAGCTCAAATTTTTACTTATTCAGTTGTTTTATGATTAGCACAGATTTCATTTTGCCATGGAGTGTCTATCACCTTTGCCTACGCTGAGAATCCACCAGCAGCATTTGTTGCCCATTGAGGGAGGAGACACCTGCAGCTCCTCTCCTGCAGACCTGGACCACTCTGTTAAGCAGCATCACCCAGACAACACCGAAACAGAGAAGCTCTGTCTACTGGAGGTCCACTGCCTTCCCTCTCCAGGAGGTGGTCCCTTGCCATATGCCTCACTGTTGAAGGGTGTCCTGAAAGGTGGCAAGTTGCATCTCCAACATCTTTGTTCAAGCAGTGTCTCTTAGGTTTAGAGGCTGCTGCCTCCAGCCTTTATCTCTGATCAGCCTTCATAGTCTGGCAGTGTCCCCCACCCAGGTTAAAGAGATTAATGAATCTGGACAGGAGAAATTCACCTTACTTTTGGTTTTTCCTTAGCTTCTAGAAGAAATCACAGTAGCATTGAGCTTAATTAATATGTATGCTTTAAATATCTTTGTGGGCCAATCTGACAGATATATCACTCGGTGGACTAAAGTGCCCACTTAGGCAGAGAGCATCAGCTGGGGTTCCATCCCCAGCATGCTGTCTTGGCCCCGCCTGCAGACTGTGCTGAGATGTCAATGCAGACTGGGCATGGTGCCTATAATCCTAGCACCCAGGAGGCTGAAAACAGGAGAATCAATATGAAGCCAATCTATGTAGTAAGACTCAGTAGACCCTGTCCTAAATACAAAAAAAGAAAGACTTGTTGTATTCATCAACAGAATTTTCCTGTTTTGAACATTTGTGAGAAAATTTTGAGAAACCAGGGGACTAGACTGAGAAATAGGTCATCTCCAGGCCTGTGTAAATCCATGTGATGAAAATATCCACCTTCCACAGGTATTTAAAAATGTTAGCAATGCCCAGGACCCAAGTGTTGTGTAGGAAACCTCTGGCTGTTAGGACAAATGCAGTGCTCTGAAGTCCAGATCTGCTGCGGATTGGGCCTTATCAATTTGTCCTCCAACAATAATTCTTTCCAGAAGCACATAGTCCTTCTATGAGGTCCCAAAGTCCCTATTTCTAATTCTAAACTTGAGAGATTCAACCTATGTTTTGGAGTTGATTGAAATTTATTTTTTAAAAAATCCAATTCCTTATAAATATGTACCCTACTTCTAATGCTAATTAATAGAAACCTTAAAGAACTGTGCAAATATTCAAATGTCTGTGTAGATTAGTTAAATACAATTAGGAATCAGGACGACCACACACAATGTAATAAAGAAAAAGCTATGCATTCAATGCTAAGTGCGCAGTTCCATAGGCAATTATGAGTCTAAGAGCGCAAACACTTGGCATCTGCTCTGATGACATGACTTCATGTGGACCTTGTTTGTAGATATTCCTCACCTAATGCCCAGTTTCTGTCTACATCTTACTTAGCAACTAAAAATAATTTTAGCATGTGCTAACTCTAAAATATTTTCTTCCTTTTCTTCTTTACCTTACCATACAAGAAACTTGCCCTGATTTTTAAAAATGTGTTTAACACTTAGCTAGGTAAGTCTTAGAATCATGAGGTGTTAATGACTCACCTAATGAGCTGATATATCATTAGGGCCCTGAGCTATGTTTTTCCACAAAGAAACCTATCGACTGCACATGGCTTTACTTTTTCTGTGGATTTGCAAAAGTTATGAGCAAACAATACCCTCACAAGTGCTGAAATTTATTATGTGTTAATGATATACCAGACACTGTGCAGTTGCTCCACATATATTAGCTCTAATGATGAGACATCATGAAGAGAAATACAGTATCCTTTTAGGTAGGAAGAATTTGAAATTAATGCTACATTCCATGATTCCCCTGACATCAGTGTATGTGTCTATCAAATTATTGATGTTTATGACCTATCATCGCCTATTTGTACTACTTGAGGGAAAGTGAAGTAATATGCAGATACTCTGGAGATACTCCGGACTTAGGAGCACCCTCCATGCATATGAGACTGAAGGTGGGAAGATGTGGCATCCTGCATGTTCCCCACAGCCATCAGAGCATCAGGACTGACTGTGGCTCTCCTACCCCTCACCTGCTCCAGGCACTGATACCATATCTGCTGAACAGCCAAAAAAAAAAAAAAAAAAAAAAAAAGGAGAGAGAGAAAAAGAAAAATCATACCCAAAGACAAAGACTAGGAAGGCATGGAATCATTGCTGGTACTCTCCAGGGTCCCTTGACCTCCAGTGGGCCATGATCAACGCTAAAATTTCTCCTGGGGATGCTACAGAAGTGAAAGCACTGGTGATTACAGGCCAGTCATTTTTGCAGAAGGCAAGCACTCTCTGGCAAGATCTCACCAGCTGCTGTGTCTTAGACATACCAAGAACACTGTAGGAAATATTGGCCCTATGTTAACAACATCCTTATGCAATATGGCCTTGTCCACGCTGAAGGATCCCAGCCTCTTGGATGGCTCATTTCTTGGAGTGACAGCAGCGTCTGACTATCTCAGAAGTCCCTTAACAGGAAACTGCACTTGCAAAGATATTCCTATAACGGAGTGGTTTCTTCAAAACCCTGGATCAGTCGAGGTGTCCTCACTGCATCTTTTTCTCTGTGCTGAAGCCTGAGTACAAGTTAAGCTGCCATGACCCGGACTTCACTAACAGGTCATGATGACACTTAAGTTTTATTCACCCTGGAGCTTCTCTGAGACCTGAGGTGACAGTTAAGACTGAAGACTTGCAACAGTCAGGGCCTTGGGCCACTGGTGAAAGCCTTCAGAAGCTGAGGTGAAATTCAAGGCTGGACACCAGCACCTATAGGGAAGGAGGAGCCCCAAGCTTGAGACCAAGCAGTGGTAGAGCATCTGAGGGAGGCACTGCAGGGTTGATAGGGCTCAGGAAAGCAGCAAAGCCTGTGAGCCTCAGAGGTGGAGGTGGAAGGCAGCCGCTGGGGCCTATAATACTAGGAGTGTAAGATCAGAAGTCAAGCACTGAGAGTTACAAGGAGTTGGCAGTCAAGGTCCTGAGCAGTGAACCTAAGGGACGAGCATCACTGGTCCCTAAATGCAGGAAGCACTAGCCTCAAGGGAGCAACACTTTGGAAACCACAGGTTTATACAGGTTGGGCAAAAGCTCACTGGTACTGTATCTGTAATATTCATTTACACCATTGCATGATCCTAAATTTTGTTCTCACTAGTATATAAAGCATGAAGAAATGGTTAATTTGGAAATATTATATTTTGTTATTTCCTTAAAAACTATAGATTTGTAATATGAATTTTAAAAAGGAATGGCTCTTTGGCTTAGAAACATTTAGCAATTAAAATGTGGTGTATGATTTGCATCAATGTGATTTTAAAATATGTTAAAAACATAAAAGTGTGTGAATAGCCACTCCGCAAAAGTTGCGAGCTTTCTGTGTTCAGCTGTTTGATCTTAGCTTTACATGTGGAGTGCTTTGCACAAAAAGTCATCACTCTAAAAGTTAGGCCCATTAAGTAGAGTTAGTTAATATTGAGGGTTATGATGGGGGAAAATAAAGTCTCTCTGACTTCCTCTGAGGCCGTGTGAAGATTTTAGATTATCAGAGGGGGCTTTTGCTTGTTTTTCTGCACCTATATCTGCAGACATCTATAAGGTTAGTTCCTCAATCTCCAAAGGAAAGAATGATCCTGTTTCCATGGATGGACCAGGCCCCAGAAGATCTCTGGACCGGAACACTTTTTCCTAAGGTATCAAAAGTTAAAAGACGTTAAATTCTAGAAATTGGAGACACACTTAGGTCTTAAGTCTAAGATACATGAGGCTGTCTGTACTCTGAGAGATTCTATTTACCATCCTTTGATTGAGTTAGAATTCACAGCCATTATATTTTTCAGAGACAGTCGTTGAATGGAGGGAAGAGCTCTCAGCACTCTCTATTTTCAAGGAAAATCATTTTTCTCATATGCCATTTGTGTCTCACTGCTAACACAGGCTAGTTGACTGGCTTCTGGCCCCACGGGAGCATGGCAGATTTGCACATGGTGGGCTGTGGTGCACTCATTATTAATCAGTCTCCTTTGAGCCCAGAAGAGCTTATTTATAAATTGAGGATAAAATTAATTAAGGTTAAAATTAAAATTAAAATTAAAAATCCAGTAATTTCTATTTAGTACATGGATATATGGGATATTATTTATTAGACTTAGAAAATCAGAACTTTCATATGTAAGATAGTACAATATTTTGTCATCTTCTTAGGTGCCAAATGCATTGTAATATTATAGTTTTGACATTACACTCTTGAAAATGATGTGGTGCATATGTTTAACAATATATTTTGATAAGACATTAAATTGAAGAATTTCTTTATAAAGTCACCTTATTTTATACTTGTGTATATAAATGATCAATGTTAATTAGACTTATTTGATTCAATTATATGAAGTAACAATTTTTACTTAATACATTATAAATTGAGTTTTAATTTTTATCTTGAAGCATGGCAAAACATTTGCATGGTTGTCACAAAAAACTGCCTAATTCATTGTTTACAAGTACATTTTAATGGATCATCACTTGGAATTTTCTACCCTTATTTTATAAATGCAGTGTGTTACTCACAAACATTTGTTATCAACACACTTTGTCTGTGCTGCTTTATAGCATTTATTATTGTAATATAAACATAATAACTCACTGTGCTTTTTATTTTAATCAGTAATTTGATTATTTACTTGAAAAATTGCTTTGCCCAAAAGACAGAATTAAAATTGTAGCAAATTTAAACAGTCTTTGCATGTAAAAGCTTTAGTAACATTTCACTTGAGAAGACATTAAAATAGTGTAAAACAGATGATGCTATGTAATTCTAGCCATCAGTTAGTCAATCATAACACACAATGTTATCCATGCACTAGCACAGAAAAGTTTTGTGGCTTAGATGAGGAAAGGGAGAAAGAAGGTATATCTTGACTACTAATCTTTAAAAAAAATAAAGTGGTCCTATTTATTTTGGTAGAATTGAGAAAGGAATGGGGAAGAATTGGAAAGCAATTGGTAAGGATTATCCTGAACAACAGAATCACAAAAAAGATAACATATTATTACTCTAGAATGCGCACATGTATGTATGCAAATACCGAGTTTTGAACACAGGCTTCTACACTGAATTATATCTCTAATGCCTCCTAAATCTTTTTTTTTTTTTTTTTTTAAATGGTAAGACAGGGTCTCTGTGAGTCCTTGAGTTGCAGACTGGGGCTGAGTCTGGAATCTGCTTGCCAGGCCTCCCAGAGTGGTGGCATCATGGGTGTGCATCACTGGGCCTCAGTTTTCTGAACGTTTTTGCTAATGCATTCTATAGTGTCACCAAGTAAAGAGCAGACTAAGAGAATTTCAGCTTCAGGTCTTTTTGTGTGTATATATTTACTGCAGCCTGTGAGTTAGAGAAAGATAAACAAAACTAATGTGGAAAATACTTCTGATCTATAGTGATCTATGAAAAGTAAACATGCAATGTAATTCACTAAAAATACATTCAGTTTTGTTCCTGACAAAGGAATAAGAATAGATGGAAGCAAAAACAAGAGGACCAGCTAGAAAGGTGTAACAGATTCAGTAAACTAGAAATAAAGTAATAGATTAAATAATGAAAAGGAGAGAAAAGAGAAAAGATAGGAAAAAGGGAGGGGAAAAACATGCAAGTATACACACAGGATAGCTGGGGTGACTGACCTAAGAACTTCCAACACTTTTTTTTAAGTAGCAGTCAATGTGCAGACTTTTCACCATGATTGTTCTGATATCTGTGAACTAAGCAACTACATCCAGGACAGCAATGGGTAATACAAAAAAACATACTTGAGTAACTGTCATGTTGGTCTGCTAAACGTGTACCATTCCTAATGTTATATCAATTACTTTCTTTAAAATAATTTTCTTCAAAAAAATAATAAAAGTAAAAAAGAGAGACAAAAACAAAAACTTAAGGTTTCTTGAAAGCAAGCAGTAATATTCAATCATATGTCCATTCTTACATAATTGTATCTGTTAGCCTGAGTAATACATTTTATGATAAAGATAAATATCAACCATTGTTAATCAGCTATTCTTGTTTTGAAAATCTATAACATATGTATTATTTTATGTTTCTGTTTGTGTCTTTGTTTCTGATTTTTATTCTTGCTTTTGTTGTTACTCTTCAAAATAACAAAATTATAATAGGGATCTAATTACGTGTGTGATTAGGCTGAAGACAGGTGGTAAATAGAAGTAGGCCTCATTGTGGGCAGAGAGCTTTGTCAAAACAGTATGAAAACAGGATCTTATTTAAGTTTTTCCAAGTAAAATCATCACTATTTGGGAGAGCAAAAATGACACGAAACCTAGATACTATAGGAATAGCATGTATCAGCTTTACAAGATCATTTTTTTTCTCTTCAGAGAATGAACTTTCCCTTAAAAGTTTCTTAACGCAGAAAAGATCTTTGAAGACAGAAGACAAAATAAGAGAAAAAAAAAATGCAAATCAAAATATTGTCCAGTGGGTGAAAAATGTGTTGGAGTAAAAACAGTACTCACGTCTCTGTGCCTTTATCACTTTTTTTCCGCTGTGTTAGTTTACTTCTTCTCCCGCTGACAAAAATAACTTAAAGAAGGGAAGATTTGTTTTCAGTGTCTGAGGTTTCAAACCATGATCGGTCCATGATCACTAGGCTTTTTTTTTCTTTTGTCTTGTTTTTGTTGTGCAGGACCAGAGGACCAGGAATTAAACAGAGGTCCTCGTGTTTGCCAGGCAAGCGCTTTTTCCACTGAGCTATCTCCCAAGCCCCAGCTCTGTTGTTTTTGCTGCTTACATTCTGGAGGTTAGAAAGCATAAGATTGAAGAGGGCCCACATAAATTATAAGGTATAAACATCAATGCCATATTCCCAATGATTGATGTCTTCAAAGAGTCCTCTAGCTTATGAAGTTTGCAGAACTACCAACATTTCATCAATTTATAGATTCGGAAACAGGTGATTCCTTTTATAGGTGAGAGACCTCATGGTTCAATTTCTCCCCACAGGCTGCTCCTCTGAAAACTATTGAATGGGGAACCAAGCCTTCATTGCACACATTTTGGGGATACATTGCCAGGATACCTTCTGGGGTCTTCATACCTTGTTCAGAGCTCAGGTCCTTGGAGCAAAGTCTGTGGCAGTAGATGGAACAAACAGGGAGGCAGAGAACTTAGTTTTTAGAGTCCTAAGGTATTACTCTTTCATTTTATCTTTATATTCCACCAATGCATTTGTGGAGTACTTTAAAATGATTATGTCCTTTACAATAATTAGAGGATAAAGCAAAAGATGTATAAAGATCAACATTGCAAAGAAAAACTAGTACAAGAAACTCTATTTTCTTTACCTTCTTACCAATTTTTTTTTTTTTTTTGCTGCGAGTACTTTTTTGTTAGAATCATCTGTTCTGCCACAGTAATTTGTATGCATATGTTTCACTGCAGACATTAGACCATGATTTCATTCATAAAGCAGTCAAACAGTACATATATCTAAAATAAGATACCTGCCTTACTTTTCCATCATCTAAGCATTTTAATTGTATAACTAAGGACTTTGTGAAATAATTCAGATTCCATATTTGTCTTGATCACAGTACGAAGTGCACGTGAAAGAAGTTAGTTTACCAGAGTTTTTAAAAGAGCTTCATATATAAATTAAGATTATTTTCTGAGATAAATGGATAATTCCATATCAGTTGGAAAAATCTTAGTGAATTTCTTTGCTATAGTGACATACTACACATGAAATGAAAGATCATAGTAAGTTAGCATAATTTAGAGTGCAAAAAATTATGAAAAAAATATATATTTTGAAATTTATTTTGTTCAAGTAAGGACATTTCTATTTTTACCTTTCCTAATCTACTAGCAGTAACTTGGAGAAATTTTATTTGGTAGCTTTATTTTAGACAACAGGTAATCTCTGAGGAATTTTTCCCCTTCTGTCTTCATTTGTTCATTTCAGTGACTCATTTAGTGACAGAATGTCTTTATAGATCAGTATTTACTGATGTAGTTATAAAAAAGCTTAGAATATTTTCCGTTTTACTTATGTAGCCTAATTTAAAGTATAATCATAGACAAGAAGCCAAAATCATATATAGAAAGAAGTGAATCTAGTATAAGGTATTAAAAAGAAAACGGTACAAGTGTAGTCTCATTCATAAAATGGGAAAAGAGAGATTTGGCAGAATTAGTGGATGTCATTGTGACTGCACTGGTTAGATTCTTTACAGAAACAGAGAAAAAACTCACATACATATGAAAGCCTTGTGGGATCACAGGCAGAGCACCACAATGGGGCTGAGAGGGAGAGATGGGTGGCGCAGTAGTTGCTCAGGCCAAGATATGCCAGAAGCACAGAACAAAAAGGATGAAAGATGTAGCACAGGTCAGAGTTTGTGAGCCTGGAAACTTGCTGACATGTGGCTATGGTTAGTCTCAGTGAAAGGCTGACAAAACTTGAGTGTGATGGCCACAGACCACTGCCATAGCAAAAGACATATCTGGTCAAACAGAATGGAAGATTTCAAAATTCAGACCAATTTTTCCTTCTTCCCTTTCATTCTATCTGGACTATAAATAGCATAGTGCCACCCATGTCAGTGTGGGCTACCCCTTTAGTGTGATGTTCAAATGCTTGTAATGTCTGGCTGTTCCCATGGATGCCTGGAAGTATGCTTCACCAGCCTGCTAAATGTTTCATCATCCAGTCACATTGACAAACCACTATTAGCTGCCATAGACACCTCACATTATGCCTCTAATAGAAATTTTTGAAAATTTGCAGGCTGTCAGCCAATGGTAAATACATAACCAGAGCTAACGGCACAAAATTACTATGTCAAATTTTTGGAAGAGAGGCTTAATGATATTATTCCATATAACACAGACACTTGAACTTAATGTCACTGTCTTTCTGACAACTTATGTTGGCAGACCACATAATTAGAAAAAAAGAAGGGATGAAAGAATAGCCAATATTTTGACTCTAGCCCTTCAAGGTCAGTTTAGACACAGGATATAAAAGAACCTGTACTGTAATGGTCTATAGCTCAGTGAAGTCCAAAATTTTCTGTTCAAGGAGATTATGGGGCCATAGAAGAAAGGGATCAATGATCTAAGTGTGTCTAAGGAGAGTCACCTAGAAAGAAAACTTTCTCTCAGGCTTTCACAGAGAGCAAATTGGTCAAGCAATGGCCGTGATTCATCCAGATGGCTGACACTGACAAAAGTTCTACAAGACATTGTATATGGTTTCAGGGTAAAATCTGAGGGGATTTTACTGACCTTGTGAGATATGGAAGTTACATTTTTCTGTAATATAGATCTTGCTTTATTTTGGTCTTAACCATCTAGCCAAAAAGTCTAATCACAATGTATAAAAAGGAAAGCCATATTAATATGCTAAGTTGTGAAAGGCTCAAGGCAACAGCTTCTGATAATGCCAGATGAGCTGAAAATCCACTACTGTTATGGACTATTGGATTATATACACAGCTAATTTCTCTTTGTGCAATCAAAAGAAACATCTGTACTAATGATGTTTAGACAAGAAATCATGTCTGTAGCTTGTACTCTGAACACCATGAATACAACAATATACAATGTATTAATTATTATAAAAAATAAAAAAAAACATTCTTGCCAAAATGTCCCCATACCAAATGGTCAGTATTAACATTCTAGCTACTGGTGAATGTGGGCCTCTGACTGTTCATTCATTTAGCAGTGCATGGTATTTGTTATAGTTTGTGTCTACTTAGTCCCCCAAAGTCTCATATGGAGAACGGGTAGACTTCTAGAGTTTGTGATTAACTCATGATCCACAGGGACTCTATATGTGATTTTTGCTGAGGTTATGGGTGTGCGTACTACCCCCAGCCTGAGGCAGATAGCCTAAATGCAACTTAAGGGAGATAGATTTGCTCTACCATTGTTACTGTTACTTCTCCCTTTTATTCTTGCTGTTTTGCTTTCTTTCACCACCATAAAGTGCTGTTCTCTGCTGCCCTGTAGTCCGCTGCATAATGACTGAAACCTCCAGTAACTGTGAGCTAAATACACCTTTCCTTCCCTCATTTTGAGGGTTGGATATTTGTCTCAGCAGTGAGAGAAGAATAACTGGGACAGTGTTCACTGACCATTTTCATACCCAGTAAAAAACTACTTTGGCATGGACTTTGGAAATCTGAAAGAATTATAGCTCAACTATTAACTATGTCCTGAATGTCAGGCTATGTAAATTTATGAATAATATTTTAAAATATTTAGTTATTTTTCTCATTGTATATATTGCCTATGCGTTTTGCTGTTTTCTTTTGTTCTTTAAAAGAAATAGGTTTTCATGCAGAACGAAACTTTAAATGAGATATTGCAATAGTATGACTTTGAAATCCATATTTTAAAAGTACAAACAATCTTTCTTATACAGGCAACATAAATTTGGGCAATTATTTAAACCTATTTATGCTTAGTTTTAATTTCTGAAAGAGCTGTAAAATATTATCTCCTACACAAGATGTAGTGGTCAAAGAAAAATGGATAAAATCAATACTTTACAAAAATAATCTCTTCATAGATTATAGGAGCAGATTATAGGAACAGTGACCATTATTTTCTAGATAGACAAGGAAACTCCTTGGAGTATGACCAGCTCTGGGCTGGCTGATTCTTTACTTATTCCTTGCCTGTGCTCGTCTCTGTCCACTTCTATCTCAGTCACATACTCAATCACCATTAGGTATTTTCCCACTTAATACATTCTTAATACTTTCAGAATCCTCTGTAAAACTCCAGTCCCCAGGTCTTTACATCTCGAAATTCCTCTGTCTTTTCTTTGTCTCTTGGTCAGAAATATTTCAGTCAATATTTGTCTTGTACTTCATTCTTTTTTTACAGAATTATATCTTAGTTACTTTTTATTCATTGCTGGGACAAATACTCGACACTCAAAATGAAGGAAGGAAAGGTTTATTTAGATCACAGCTCATGGAAGTTTCAGTCCATATTCTGCTGGCCCAAGGCTGAGTGGAACAGGGCAGCATGCATCCAGTTCATGGCGGTGGAACAGCAACAAAGTGGTGGCAGAGGCAGCCAACCAAACAGGGCAGCAGAACAACAGCTCTAGTCTGTCTCTCTGTCTCTCTTTATATTCCTATCAGGCTCTCTGCCTTAGGATATCCACCCTAGACCACACCCATAGTCCCAGCCCTACTCAGACAGATAATCCCATCAGTACTAAAACACATAATCCCAGTCACACATGAGTCAAGTCTCAATCTATAGAAGTCCCTGCCCAATGTCTACATGAGGCTTTGGAGGGGACAACTAGACATAAACCGTAACATCCCTACCCTGGACACCCAAAGTCTCATACATAGCCTTTTCTACAAAAGACATTTTAGTCCATCTGGAAGACTTGCTAAAGTCCCAACAGTTTCAGCATTGCTGAAATCTCAAGTCTCCTCCAAGATCCAAGCCCTTGTACGATAGAAAAGTTAAACATATCCAAAATTCAAAGGCATAAGATAAACACTACGATTCCAAAAGTTGCAAACAACAGGGTAGTACAAAACATTGGGACCAACACATGTCCAAAACCCAGCAGGGTAAACATTAAATCTCATAGTTCCAACTGAAGCATCCGAAGCAGTCTGCACTGAGTTGTGAGCATCATGCAACTCCGCCCCTATGGCGCTCTTGGTGGTAATGCCCATGGCTTCTCTCCTAGGCTGGCTTTGCTCCCTCTTAGCACGATCCACGTTCCTGGCTTTTCCAAACTTCTGGGGTTTCCACTGAATCGGCTTCTCACTCTCTGCTTCACACACTGCCCTCTCAGGAGCACACTGCCTGGCCTCCCAAGCCTTCTTCTGAAATCGAGGTGGAAGCCTTCTTAACCTCAGAATTCCCACATTCTGCATGCACCTATGTGGATAATGCCAAGGGTTGCTGCCATCTGGAGCAGTAGCCAGGCTTCCTTCTCTCTTATCTGTAGGGGTCGAGGACATAGATTGCTGAATACTCTGACCCTAACTCAGAAAAACATATTCTCCATGCTAGCGCCATTTTGGAACCTAGTTCAGCCGCTACCACCATTTTGATGCTTTGGCCTCTGCGACTTTCTTCTCAAGGCAATGCCTCTCTCCTTGGCAATTCTGTGGCTGCAAAGGGCAGAGAGTTGCTGTCTCTTGTGATACTCTCAGGCCATCCTTTTGATTCTCTGGTTCCTCACCAGCAATGTACATCCTTTTAGCTCCATCTTTGCAGTCCACAGCCTTCCTGGTGCTTCCTTTCTGGCCAAATTCACATTTAAATCGTCCTTCTTGACTCTTTGCTCTTTCTTGATTTTCAACATAAATCTGGCTAAAAGCCACCAATAACAACCAGGCCACTGCCTCAATAGTTTGCTGCTTTGAAACGTCTCTTGAAAGATTAATCAGTCCGCCATGTTTAATCACAGTCTTAGGCAAAGTCTCTGAGCAGGAGCAAAATTCCGAAAGACTTTCAGCCAATGTATAGCACAAATCATCTGAAGTCTAATGATCAATGCTATCCTTTTTTTCCAGCAAGAACCTCCTCAGCCTGGTCTTTACAGGCAGGCCTTCTGTCAGTCTTCTGGTCTAAGCTCTGACAAGAATCGCCCAAGCTGAACAGCTGAAGCCATTCTACTGCTTTGTTTTTAGCTGACATCTCTGAACCTTTCCTATCTCTTCCCGTAAGCCATTTCCAAAAGCTTATAATCCACATGGTCAGGTTAGTCACAGCAACGACCCCACTTCTCTGGTACCAAATTGTGTATTAGTTACTTTTTACTCCTTGCTGGGACAAATACCAGACACTCAAGATGAAGGAAGGAAAGGTTTATCTAGCTCACAGTTTGTGGAGGTTTCAGTCCATGTTCGGCTGGCTCAAGGCTGAGTGGAACAGGGCAGCGTGCATCCAGTTCATTGCGGTAGAACAGCAACAAAATGGCAGCAGAGGCAGCCAACCAATCAGGGCAGCAGAAAGCGACAGCTCCAGTCTGTCTCTCTGTCTCTCTTTATATTCCTATCAGGCTCTCTGCCTTAGGATATCTGCCCTAGACCACACCCTAGTCCCAGCCCTACTCTGACCGACAATCTCATCAGTACTAAAACACATAAACCCAGTGACTCATGAGTCAAGTCTCAATCTATAGAAGTCCACGCCCAATGACTACATGAGGCTTTGGGGGAACAACTAGACATAAACTGTAACACTTTCTCATGTCATACTGCCCTTCTTGTATGAACTCTTCAACATTTCTTTTCCTTTTTTTCTTTTAGTCATTTCGTCTTGCCAGTTATTAGCACTAGGTAACTTTATCTTTTTTCTCTATCCATGTTGTTTTTCTGAAATGTAGTAAGTATAACAATTACCATATGTATGGAAGAGGAATAGAGCGAGAGGAGCAATTATATTTTTGTTTCCATGGTATCTTATTGGAATGTCGCAGCATCAGTTTTCAATGGAAATTTAGTCTTAAATTTCTTATTGTTTTTCTTACTTCACAACCTTCTCATTTTTAAAGATGCTAGTTATCATGCTTAAAAACTATCCTTAAAGCTCTTAACTTACTATAATCTTTTTCATTCTCTTCTCATTATGAAACGTTAGAGAAATAACACACCACGCAAAGCTTTCCTAAAATCATATAGCAATCTAGATATTTCTATCAGGAAATTATATTACATGTCACCAATAAAACTTCTTTATGTACAGGAGAATGTGTTTTTATCGTTGTATTGATATATGAGTCTAAGTAATTCCAAAATACTTTGAGAAAAAATTTCACAACATTTTGGGATTTTTGTTCAAAACATTTTAAAGATCTGCTGTCATTAACATATCTTCTAACTAACAACATGTAAAGTTTATAGTAGCAGGGCTGGTGAGATAGCACTCCAGACTAAGCACCTGCTTCGGCAGGCTCGGGGACAGGATTTGATCCCCAGTCCTGCGTGCCACACCATCCCCATCCCTAGGCCACACTGAGCTAGCAACTGAGACTGAATGCGGTGGCACACACCTGTAATCCCAGTGCTGTGGAGGCTGAAAATAGGAGAATCAGTACAAGTCAGAGCAGTGTAGTGGACACTGTACCAAATACATAAAAAATTAATTAGGTAAAAAAAGTAACGTTTACAGTAGGATTTTGTGCACTTGTTGCTCTTCAATGGATCTGATTTCAGAGTTGATTCATAGCTATCAATAGCTGTTTCCTACACATTTTCAGCGTGTTATTGCTTAAAACACACACAGACACTCATATATATTCACATATATTTTAGGATCAATAGTAAATTCTCTAAAACGTATCCCTCATTTAACTTGGATATTTTTAAGTATAGATAAGCATGGAATACCATTCTGAGAATTGAGATAGATTTGATTACTCATGGATGCATCTGCAGAACATGCAATTTACTGGTATGCCATCCTATTTTGACATTGGAGGGATAGGACTATGGACACTGTTCCGAAATTGGGACATTTGTCAATGACTCATATTATTTGCAGAGGAGAAACCACAGGGGCTAAAGTCACAGTCTCTACAGGGTTACAGTTCTTATGTTCAGACCCCAATTCTGCTAGATTATGCCCCTAAGATTTGCGGTAAATTTTATAGTCTGCCTGCTCAGTAAATGACAGTAATACCTACCTGCATGGTTATTACATCAGGTAGCATTTGTTCTTGATACTCAGGATCAGTTGCACTTTAAAAGCATCCAGCCCATGTATTAATTTGCCATATGAGGGTTTAATTAGAAAAGGTTACTTATATAACAATATTCCCAGTTAAAAATAAAGGAAAAAATATTCTTTACTGAAAGTCATTTATAATGTAAAATTCATGAGTATGTGTTTTTATTGAGGCAAGAATATAAACCACAAAGTATTGATCCCCTACTGTTTAAAACATTTTTCTGATTATAAATTTCATATTCTTCTTAGAAAAGATGTAAATGAAAATGAAACTTTTTCAAGAAATGTAGCCCCTTATAATATGTACACATAATTTTGTAAAAAATTTGGTAAATGCCTTTTTTAGATACTTTTTGCAATTGTGATAGCAATAATTCAATTAAAATATTCTGACAAAATACTGATTTTATAGTATTACCTATTACTAGATAGCTTATATCCTACTAATGATGCTTTGCTGTACATGTGTCATCAGTTCATGTTTTTCTTTAATCCTTCCAACTTCTCTTGTATCATTATCTATGTTTTATAAATAAAATGAAGTTTCCCTTGTCTCCCATGCAATATGATACAGAGTTGCTATTTACTTAGGAACCACTGACTCCAAAGGTCATAGACATTATTGGAAGCAATCTGTAATATTAGGACGATTGCCATATTATTTTGGTTTTCTTTATTTCAGTAATGTGGAAATTGTTTTACTTAATTGTGCTCCCCAGAAGTTATGTATGGCCTTTATAGTATTTTTATGAATTTTAAGAAAGAGTTGCTTTATTTTTGTTTCATAAGTATAGTTTTAATGATAACAATATATGCAAAGTTTAAAGTAATTTAATTTTTTAACGGGAAAATTCAAAATGTAATTGTGTGAGGACTAGCAATATATATTAGAAGGAAACAAGCCTGTTTATTCTCGAATTTATCACTACATAACTGATATTTCAGTGTGATTTATTTCAGCTGTTTGCTCTTTTGTTCTAGCTGAAGCAAAAGAAATTTCTTGTCTTTTAAATCTATTATTTGGCAAATAGTAATTTTAAATGCTCTGCATGGCTTAAAATGTTATCAAAGAGATCCTTTGTTATGGTTTAATATTTTCATAATAATACTACAAGGAGACTGGGTCATTCCCACTATGTAATGGGGATTAGCAGGATAGCTAATATTATTGTTCTGGAAATATGTTGTGAATAAAGGAGATATTGTGAAGAAGAGAATAATATAGGTAGAGCTGACTGACAGGCCATTTCTTCAGTTATTAGAATAGTGTTATCATATTTTATGAAGAGAATTTCATAAACCCAGGGCACAGTGTTGATATTTGTAAATTCTTTTCTTGATTTCTTATGAAATCTTATGAATCCAGTATACTACTTTCATGACTACCATTTCTATACATATTTGATTACTTTATATTGCAATTTACAACTCAGATGTGCACAATTCAACAGCAGGAGCCCAGTTAGAATTTAGTGGGCTTATAGCTTTGTTTGGCCCTCGGCACAAGTAATAAAATCCTAGCTTTAAGTACCATTGGGGTTTATAGAATGAAGACATCTGCATTATTATATTAAAATGTTCCTTTGTGTAATAAATATAACTGACAGTAGTGGATGGCTTCCTTTATGAAAAATATGGTGATAGTAACATAGTCTTAAATACTGAAGAAACTGCTTATTAAAATTTTATGTGCATAGTTAACACCTAAATGCTCAACATATGTCCAAATTAATAGCCTATTACTGGGTATTCCTAATAGAAATTTCAATTAAGATTATTTTTAAAATACCCATGAAAACATGATATTATCTGCTCATTTATTTTAATAATATTTCTTGTTTATTATTCTAATTCATTCTTTGGGGTGAAATATTTGTTTCGGTGATGACAACTTTGGTAAGTCTTGCATCATAATATCCTACAGCCTTTGAATTTTAGTGTGGTTTAGATAGGGTTGGGTTTTTTTTTTCTCTGAATCAGCTTTGATGGTTTGTGCTGTGCAGGACTGACTTCAGCCACTCAACTTCACACTGTAATATTGGGGGGCAGAGCCATCCAAGTTAGCAGGGATATAAGTGCTTTCTAGGGGCAGAAAGCCACTCATATGAGTTCCTGGCAAGCCTGAAAATGCTTCCCACAGGTGAAAATGCTGCGACTGGAGGTGAGAGTAAAAAGAATAATTTTTAGCAAGGATTTTGCTTAGATTTTCTAGAAGCCATCTCACACAAAATTATTCATCTAATATCTTTTAAAATGTGTTTTTCTTTACAGGTCTCCCATATAGAAGAAAACGTGCAATAGTTAACTGTCTGCATTGGGATAATCTGATTATTTTTACACTGTAAAAGAAGACAAGTCTGTGAAGGTACAGCTTGGTAACAACATAGAACTTTGCTTTATTTTATTATTTTTTAAAATGTAGTTGGTATAGAATCTCACTATGCAGCTCAGACTCATAGTGATTCTCCTGTTTTCAGCTTTCCCAGTGTTGGGATTACAGGCATGCACCACCATGACTGGACTGGGGATGCTGTCTGAGTATGCCCAGGGGCGGGGCCTGCATGGCATGTGGATTGGAATTGAACACTGGTCTCTGTGCTTGCCTAAGCAGGTGCTTAGACCACTCAACTATCTTGCCAACCCCACCATAGGACTCTGTACCTTTTGACAGCCATAAAAACAATGCACTGCTTAATAAAGCATATTCTTTACATTGTTAGCATTTGAGCACAATATTTTAATTAATCAGATATGTAAGAATAATTTTTGCCTGCCACATTATTTTACCATGGACTACATATCACTTTAAGTAGAAAGAAGATATTTAACACCCATAATGATTTCCTCAGTTGTTATTTTGTATAGTATGTGTCATTTGATTTTTGAAATAGATGGCATTTTTAATTAAAATATATAATAACTGCTATGTCTAAATCTTTGTGTTTTCATGGTTGAAAATTATATCATGCCTATATTGCAATACATATTTCTATAGCAAGAAATATTTATAATTTAGATGATAGTATTGCTGTGATGACGATAAATTACAACCATATCAAATATTTAGAAGACTGTAGATAATTTTTATAAACATCCTAATTTTTGTCCTAATTTGTTTTTAATTTATAAACCTTTTAGTTTTGTAAAGAAAATGATGTTCTTTTAGATTGTAAAACTAATAATAACCTTTTATTTACTATCCAAGATATGTTGCAAGGTTTACTTTCTCTTTGAAGATTTGCAAGGTACAATTGTCCTTTCTTGTCTTTTTTTCCTTTAATTTTGTTTCTCTTTATGATAAGATCTCACAGCCCCTTTATATACTAAGCTAAAAGAATTGATTAATTTGTTAATTTTTTAGCTCTTTTCAGCTGAGAGATTTTGGCTAATTCCTTTTCATATCAGAATGGATACTCAATAGCTGTGTACTAGGAAAATGAGTCATAGTGTAATTATACCTATCTAGTAAAAGTATGAAAAGTGAAAGAGATTTTCATAACCCACTGATAGAATTAAACAACTGAATGCATTACTTCCCTGCATGTGACTATTGAAGAAAATCTCCTTAGTGAGTAAGATTTGAATTAAATAAGAAGTTAATTTTTTGTTTCAGTAGGGGCAAAATAGTATATTTTTTAGAGTTATTTTTATCTTGTACCTTTATTTTTATTGTCAAGCTGTCGGTACACATTGGAATTTTGCTTCCCATTATAGTTAGAAAATATTTTGCAATTTTAACTGTGAAGTTTTCAGAGCCAATGATCATTATAACATATTACCACGGTATAGTTATAAGGTATAATGGACATATCCATGGAAGTCACAATTTATGTTTCAGAATTTTTTGACCTTTTAGGCTAAAATTACATTTTTTTATTATATATAAAAATTGCAGAAAAATATTAAAATAAAATTGAACTGTCAAAAACAGTTAAATAAAGCTACTTTTAAATATACATTTTGATAGATATGTGCATAGTTTTCATCTTAGAGGTAAACTTTTGAATAAACATAAAATCTATAAAATACAAACTAAATAATTTTAATCTTGTCCAAAAAACAAGAAAAAATCATCCAATTGTATCATTATTCGTCGTGTCAAACATAAAAATCACCGAGGTGCCAGTGCGTGGCCTCATAGGGGAGCTCTTATCTCTCCTTTACCTTGTCCTGGGTTCTATTGTTATTGCTTAAACAAAAGGAGAAAAAGTCCAGAATCTGAGAATACATAATTTTTCTACATTAGATAGTGAAAATGCTACACATGTATGAATGAAGCAAATGGTACAATGATTTTAGCCAGGTTTTATTTAAGCCTTTGTAAATCATAAAATAACAATCTTTCAAACCATTATTTTCCTCTGCTTTTTAAATGGTGGTCTCAGATGGCTTCAAAGTACTGAGATATACACAAAACTTTGGCTGAAAACGAAAACCCTGTTGCCATATCTCATCACACTCTATACTGTCAGCCTAGAAAGTCACATGACTTCCTCAGATGCACTGGACTCTTGTTTATGTTGTGTTAGTCCAACATCTCCAGGCATTTTCTGCTGCTTCCTGGAATACTCAATATGCCTATGATTTTGTTTGGTATAATCCAATGATGTGCTTTTTTGCTTTCTTAACTCTTGCAGTGGAGAAAGTAGTAAGCATTTCCTGGCATTGTGGGTTGTTCAAAGTAGTAAATAACAACCCAGGAGCACATCTGTATAAATGTTTCAATACATGAATTTTTTCATTAAATATCCTTATGATTTAATCACTGCAGATATTGTACTTTTTATTTTGAAATCAGTATTAACTAGAGTCTAAAATATTCACTCAAACCCTTTAAGCAATGTTTCCAATTTTAATATTCAATGCTTTTCTGCTATCCCTTACACCCTTGGAATACTGGCACCCACTGTCATTATGAAAGGGCATCATCACTCTACCCACCATAGTTGTAGTGAGTTACCATACAAACAAAAAATGTTTACAACTGATATGCTTTGCAGTTTTCTTGTGTGTAGTAGATTTTATATGTCTATATGACTAGGTTGTGGGTCAAAGTTTTGTGAAAGACTGGTTCAGATGTAGTGAACATATTTTTGAATATGGCCAACACTGACAATTGGTCAAATTTAGTTAAGTAAAGTAGGTTATCTCTGTGAGATAGCTAGTTATCCATCTGTGAAAAGCCTTCAATGCAAAACTTTTTCTGAAGAACAAAAACATTCTGCCTCAAAATTGAAGGCTGGAAACTCTGATTGGTATAAAGTGGAGAGGAAGATGGGCACCGCTACCAGATCTTTGCTGTAAGTGTATCTGTGCTTTCACTCTTACTCTTGGAAATTACTGATTATGAATTTCTTAGATCTTCCTCACAGTAACTAATACCTTTGTATATTGGTTGCAGTTTGCTCAATTTACTGAAAATTAAGCTATGCACCACTTTAGTAGGGAGTTGACATCTTTTGTTCTTTGTAAGTTATTTTACAAGAAATGTTCTCTATGGGTGAGAGTAAGAAGTGAGCTCTAGTAGGTGCTCAGCTGTTACCTGATGTACCAGGCAGCATCTCTAGAGGAAGAGGAACTCTAAGTGCATCTGCATTATGCTATGGCAACTCCTCAGAGACAAGAGAGCCTTGACAAGATGCATATCAATGTAGGAATTATTAACTTACCTAGATGTCATTAACTGACCTAAGAAAAACAAATCTTCTGGTTGGCATTTCACATCCGACTCTTCATGAGCCTTTCCACTGCAAGAGATAATTTCAGTCCAGGCTTTAAAAGTCTCAGCTACAAGGATACATGCATGTTCTTCATAAGTGTAGGGATTAAAGATTATGCATGCAAATTGCTCAACAGCAGGTTATATATGTAAAATAAGTTAGCTGTTACTAAGTTATATAACTTTTTTATTAATACATGTGTGTAGTACACAGTGCTTACATTTCTCATGGGGAGCTGATCCCCTTTTCTTTCCTTCCATACTCCTTCCAACCAATCTCTTGATTCCCTTGTCTCTATGACGTTATGGAAAACACTGAAACCCCTTTTTTTGTGATTGGCAAAATACAGAACACATGTAATCTATTCCAACAGACACTTAAGGAACACTTGCTATGGAGAAGGAATTACACTAGGTTACAAGGAGGCGCATAAAGCTTGGCAACGTACAGGATTGTAATATGTGTCTCCAAGTACATAGTTGGTCTGAGAGCTATCACTGAGAGGCTGTTTAAGCAAAGATTATTCTGGGGATGATTTTGAGGTAGAAACCACGTGTTAATCAAAGCTCAGAGCACAGCCCTTCTCCCAGAGCCCAGGAAGATCCTATTTTAGTCTCTTGGCTAGATTAAACCTTGTCTGAACTGAAGTCAGGGAAATTTGGGTAGAAATAGTACAACTGCCCATGCCCATCCTAAAAATAATGTAATTCCCCCAAATGCTATGTATTTGCCATCCTGGTCCTAGTAGAAATGATCTTGACAGAGTAGACCTTGTGTGTGGAAATACCTCATAACTCCACACCCTCTTGTTGAATTTACATGAGTAAGGTAAGCATATGGTTTGAGATGCCATTGAAACCTGTGTGTGTGTGCGTGTGTGTGCATATGTGCGTGTGTGTGTGTGCATGTGTGTGTGTGTCTGTGTGTGTGTGTGTGTGTGTGTGTGTGTGTGTATGTGTGTGAATTTTTTGCCAAAGATTAGCATGGTTCCACAAAATGTGATTCCCAAACCAAGCATTATGAACATCATGAGGATTTTCTTAAAAATGAAAATTATTTTCCACAGACTTAATGAATTAAAAAGTAATACCCATGTGCTCTCCTTTCTTTCTTCTATGTGCTTACTTTCTGAAGCACTCCTTGGAAAAAAAATAAGGGTTTCTTTTTTTAATAAACGAAAGCAGTTTAATAAATGACAAAACACTAGGGTATTAATTATATGTTACCAAGAAAACTGATGCTGTATCTCTACTAAATATATCATAATTACCTATCAAATCGGAAACTATTCTACATGGATGATTAACTTCACATCCCAAAGAGCATTCTAGTTTCCTTTCGCTCTTACTAATTGAAGATTTGGTGCATTTTTTTTTTATCAGCTTTGAGCAGTGGTCTATCCACATTTAATAATCAATCAACAAAGTAATCATTTTCTTTTTTTTTTATACTCAAACATTATGGTACCTTACTATTCACCTCAGTGATGACTGTGGTAAATGAGTAGTGCAGAGCAATGTTAATCTTTAATTCTAAGCTTGGTACCTGATGTCAAACCTAGGTTCAGGGTTTTATTTTTCTATAGAGGCTACATAATTTCTTCCTATTTTATTTTTTTAGTGCTCAAGTATGGATATTAATAGCTCTTCATTTATACATTTGCCATGGGACTGAATGTAAAACACCAAGAAGAGTAGTGGGTATCTACAGAGTGCTAAATAGTTACCCAAAGTAAGGATGTTGTTGGCTGCTCAAAAATAAACTTCATGGATTCTTGAGAATATATGAGATAATTTTCACAAGTTTGATTCAGTAATTAAAATTATAGTGCACATTATATATTTGGCGGATGGACACATGACAACTTTGCTTATATTCAAAGTACTTCAAACCCTCATTTGTTAAAAATTTATCAAGATGTATTGTGTTTCAAATTAGTGTTAACTGTTTACTGTAGAATAATATTTTTAAGTTTTCTTTTTTTTTCTTTGTCTTTTTGAGACAGGGTCTGGCTATTCAGTTCAGGTTGGCCCTAAACTCACTTTTGTAGCCCAGACTGGTCTCGAACTTGCACTGATCCTCCTGCCTCAGCCTCCCAAGTGCTGAGATTACAGGCATGTGCCACCACGCCAGGCTCAAGGTTTGCATATTATTAAAATCATTTTATTTAACAAATCTGATTGATTATATGGAAGCTATACTCTAAGGTACTTGTGTAGAAATTCTGTTCGTGAATCACATTTAGACATTAAAAAGAACCTAGTCTTTTTTTGAGATTGATTTTTATATTTTATTGAACTTAATGTGAACAAATTAGGAAAACAAGACATTAGTATATACTATATTTGAATGGCTAAAATTTAGGACATTGACATCATCAAATTCTGCCAAGGATGGAAATAGTCAGATTTTTTATTGCTGGTGGGAATTCAAAATGGCACAGTCATTTTGGAAGACAGTTTGGTGACTTCTTCAAAAACTAAACTATGTAAACTCTTCTAGATGACACAGTAGTCCTGCTATGTCTTCTTTACTAAAGGAGATAAAAATTTCTGTCCCCACAAATTCTGCACATAAATGTAAAGACCAACTTTACCCACAATTGTTAAAATTTGGACTCAACCAAGAAATGAGGATATCCTTTAGTACCTGCATGGATCCACAATCCATGGTACAATCAGGCAATGTTTTAATATTCAATGCTAAAATGAATGTTCTCTTGAGAAACAAAAGTCATGGAGGAAGTTAATATTGTTTAAATATTGAAGTTAAAGATGGCCAGGCGTGGTGGCACACGCCTGTAATCCCAGCACCCGGGAGGCTGAGGCAGGAGGATCGGTGCGAGTTCGAGACCAGCCTGGAGTACAAAAGTGAGCTCAGGACCAGCCTCAACTGCATAGCCAGACCCTGTCTCCAAAAGACAAAAAAAAAAAAACAGATGTCTACCTGAAACTGCTACTGTATGACTTCAGATATATGATATCCTGGAAAAGACAAAATTATGTACAGTGTAAAAGTCAGTGGTTTTCAGAGGTTCGAAGGAAGGCCAGCTAAAATGTGGGAGACTTGCGTGGCAGTGAAAGCACTCTTTTGGGATGGTGATGGTGGATACGTTATAAACTTTCCCACCTCAGAATACAGACCAAGAGTGAACTCAAAGTTAAGTGTGTTCTCTGGGTGCAGCTGATTTGTCGCTTGAAGTTCATATTTTAAGGCATTCAACTTACAAGCATATGACATTTTATTAGCTGTCTTGCTTAAAACACTGTCCTGCAAGCTGTTGGTCTCTGCACGTGCTCTCTGCACGTGTCGGGAGACAAAATTTTGCTGTCTTCTCCACTTGCCTGTGAATCTAAAAATTCTCTAACAAGGATAAACTTTAATAATAATAGTAGGAATATTGTGATAAATGACAAATATAGACACTTTGGTTGATCTTTTTATTTTTAGGAGCAGTTAATTCTTTTTCTAGTATTTTAATTTCTTCTAAATTTCATTTCTCTTACCAGTAAATTTAGGACTGATGAGTTGCAGCTGTAGTAACAGTGTGATTTAGCAAACTACATAGTTTGTCTTTCAAGATATGAATTGAACTAATAATCACTCACCGAGTGATGGTGGTCAAGCTTAGACAGCAGATTGTTGTAGGGCTTTGCAGATATAACAGTGTTAGGAAAATTTTTTTGGAAATTTATTTCTGTGAAGTACTTCCACAGGATTGTCTAGTGCTTCTCAGATCCTCAATCAGTAAAGCTACATCATTCATCTCAACCTTTATTATTTTGCTCTTGTGAGTTGTGCAAACAGTTCCATAAAATTATTATTCATGAAAACTATATCGCATGAATATAATTTTATGCACAGTTTAACTTACAGCATTTAAAAGCTAATAAAATGTCATATGTTTGTAAGTTGAATGCCTTAAAATATGAATTATAAGGCATTTAGAGTCAGATTTTAGTTATTCTCTGGGCTCTGCCTCAGGCTGGTGTGACATTTCACAAGATTCTTTGGGCTCTCATGTTGCTACTCATATTATTTGTTGTCTACCTTCCATTTAATATTTTCTTGGCATTTGTAGGAAGAAAAGTGGCAGTTAATTAAGGGTGTACTTTGTCAAGCCTATGTACTTCAGAGTTAGTAGTACGTCTTGAGGATTTATGGAAACTATGCTGTATGCCCAACCCGTACGCTCATCGTTCTGCCAACCGCTGTCTTTACTACTTTACACCGTTGCATAACCCAGGGACGGATGGGTCCACTGCTGCCTCGGAAGGTCATTGCTAGACCAAGTATCTAGACCACAAGAACAAGAATAAATATCATAGTGCCCCTTTCCCTTTCAGTAATGGGTTAGGCGGTAAAGGTAGGTCTCCATCTCTCTAATTACATAAGAAATGAAGGCTTCTGGAAAGGCATCTGACTCCTAAGTCCCAGTCACTGTAGAAGGCCTTTCTGTCTCAGTATGTTTCTATATTTGGATGTGATGCAAGGACTGGATTCTGATAGGGAGGTAAGGCCTGAGACACAGATGCAGTCTGCGGAGACTGCTGGGGAGAATTTGGATCCTTGATAAAATCACTGCATCTCTGAAACGTTTTACCCTAAAACAGGCCTTAGTTCTGGACTGTAGTTTTAATTATTTCTTCCTGTATAAGCAGTTTGGTGTAGGGTTCTTGGTTCCTAGAAGCAAAAGTATTTGAACCTACAAAATGTAACTTTTTTTACAGTGCTTGCATATTTGAATGCTTTCATTTACCTGGGATAATGCTTAAGAAAAGGAAATGCTAGGTAACTGTTTGAGCAGCATCCCCCACCCCAGCAACATTATACCAACAATAACAATCCACAATCTGTTGATTCATTCATTGTTCAAGATGCTGGTAATAAAAGCACTTTTTACTGAGAGTTTAATATATGCAACAGTATTACCAGTGCTTTGTATGAAATGCTTCACTTAATCCATGTGACATGAGGTAATAAATACTCTTATTAATTAAGTCTTACTGTTGACAAATTTATAGTTAGAAATCTATGTGGCCTGTCACTCTCAGAATTCCAGCTCAGGCCAATTAAACCACAAATAGAGAGTCCCCAGAGTGTGCTGATTTCTTATACTAGTAAACCCCTAGTGCAAGTTCACTCATGTAAACACTTTTCCTGTCTTGCCATATAGATATTTATTTTGAAGGAAAATAAATTAGCTACATTTAAAAAATAAATTACTGAACTTTTAACACCCCAAAACTCATACAATAAATATTACTCAAAATGTGGCCCCAGAAAGCCTCACTAGCTTCTGTGATAACATTACAGAAGGCGCTGCATACCTGATGGGTGAAATTATGCACACTTCATAATCTTCCATCTAACACTTCAAACTCACCAATGGGGAGGTGATATTATTATTTCTATGTTATGTGTAAAATACACATTAGGTCTTGAAGCATTAGGCAACTTGAAGCTTTGGTTACAATTTTTTCCTGAAATCCAACTCCTGAGATTATGTTCTGAATTCTTTGGGTTATGCTGTTTCCCATTTTCATTTATTAGAAGCAGTATATCCCTATGTACAGTTGCATTATTTTTCCTTGTTTCTTAAATTTAATTATATTATTTATAAATTTTGTTTTTCAGTATAAATTTAAAAGTAGAATAACTTTAAAATACACTTAGTACCTGAGCAGCAAAACTAAGTGTTATGAAAGTTACGAAAATGGCCCAATTTTAATTGGAACCATATTGTTTTTACACCATCTATTGTGTCAGATTTATTATTTTACTGTAAAGTGTATGGTGGCTTATTTGGAAGCAGTGTTATTGAAAACTCATTGACTAATATTCCATCTCATAGTCCACAGATTCATTGTGGGTTTCACTGAGTTCATTTTAGTGTTTGAAGTTTCTAGAAAAACTATTTAAATTTCCCACATTACATCACAGAAATCTTCTGTTTCTGTTTCATAGAAGATAAATTAGGATATTTTTAACCCAGTTTTCAAATATTAACTATGCCAATGTCTTTTTTTTTTTTTTTTTTTTTTTTTTTTGTGGGACCAGGGTTCGAACTCATGACCTTGCACTTGCCCAGCAGGCACTTGTGCCTCAGAACTATCTCCCCAGCCCCACTATGCCAATGTCTTTAGGAGAGTTATTAGCAGGGGAAAGCACCTATCTGTTCAGTTTGCGGCTTTTACCACACACATAACATTAGATGGCATAGTACTTTGTGATTTGTATAAACATCTTTAAATTGTCAGATGAAGAGTAAGTAAGGAGGAATAGTATGGATTGTGTATCAGGGTGAAGCACTTAGCCAGTATAGGTTGGCAAAAGTTAGTAGAAGCAGCAGCACTGATTTGGACTGCACACTGGGTGCGAGGAGCTTCAAAAAATATCCTTGCTTGGATCCCACCACTAAAGGTATGATTTCATTAGTATGGGGACAAACTTTGCCTTTGGGGTTGCTGTGGATTTTGATTCAAAATTAAAGCTCACTCACATAGAATAACTCATTAGGAGATTAAACAGTTACTTTGGAATAAAACCTCTTCAAAATGTATAAGCCATGCCCCTGCAATAATATGCAAAATAAGAAATTTGTGTCTTTGTATTTTTTCTTTATTTCCTTATTTATTTTTGGTATACAGAATTGAACTCAGGACAGTTTACTTGCCAGGCAGTTACTGAACCACTAAACTATATCTTTGAGCTTTAAATTAAAAAAAAAAAACTTAAATCCATAAAGATGCTATTAATATAGTCAAAATTGTTAAATAAATTGTAGAGAATTTCTAATTCAGAAGATTAAAAGCACACACATTTTTTTATAGACTCATAGAACAAAAACAAATATAGGTTAAATGTATTCAGTAAGCTGCTTCAGTGCTGTGGGTTACTTTGGGTCTTCAAGGTCAATATTTAGAAGGGAGGCTACTTTCCTTTTACTTCATTTGCTCCTAAAGCACACCACGATACTTCTCAAATACAGTCTTTTTGTGAAAGAAACGTTTCCCAAGAGACTAACCTTTCTCTTTGTCGTTTCTCTTTCACTTCATTTTTCTCCAGGTTAAGGATTAATGAAGAAGAAGAAGAAGACTGTAGAAATTCTAATGCATGCTACCCTCTATTTTTAGAAAGACCCTCATCTACAGGGCAAATGTCTATGCCTCAGCATTAGCTTTTCCTTAAAGAATGATGTTATGTTTCCCTATAATTTGAGGGATCAAAGATACAATTTTTTTTCTGACACACTTTGCTGGCATATTACACCCAAAGCCTACATGTCCTCTTCAATCTTCTCTTCCTCTACCATCACGGGATGGAGGCCGACAAAGAAGCAAGCAGACATTGTTGGTAGAATTAACTGTTCCCTATGTCCTCTTCCACTACAATCTCTCACCACTCTGGTGTGAGGCACACTCAGTACTCTAAATGAAACTATTGAATCTCTGGCCTTTGAACATATCTTTCTCCTCTCATTTTGTAGCTTCTTTTCATGGTTACTTTCTCTAGTTGGAACCTTCTCACTAGGCACATTTCCTTTGTTGGATCCATGTTAGGCTCTTCCAGGCTACAGTAATTTAGTTCCACATTTTTTGGGTGTAAGCTTTTTTTTGTGCAGAGAAGAATAGATCCTTCTCCTTGTTCAATTAGACACTGTAATGAGCCAGCATTTTACAGTGTGGCAGATGCTCCAACACTATCCTGCTCGATTAGGGCTTGAAGTGTTGGAAGCTCTTAGCTCTCTACCCTTGTTCTACCAAGATCATGCTATTCTAGTTTGGCTCATTGTTGCTCTGTGGAGGAGAGATGTGGCTGGGGGCAGGGATGCAACCTTACTGAGACCAAAGTTGTTGACAGGAAGTCTTGGGATTGTCATTTGCAAACAGTACATTTTTGGGGAGGGCGATTTACTTTCTCAGAGACAGGTCTGTTGATGGTCAGTATCATCCAGAATACAGCTTCTCTCGAATTTATTGTATTAATTATATGGAATTTCTGACCGTTAAGCGTTTCTTTACCTATAAAGTTATATGTTACCAACTTTAATCTAGAACTTTAAAATACAATGCACAACCATATATGTAGGGGAAAATACCAGGAAAATAATGCAGTATCACTGGGAAGCAATTGAAAAGTAAGTTTTTAATGTATTTAAGCCTTGGAAAAAGAGTCTCTTGGATTCCTGAAACACATCAAATATGTCCTTAAAGGACATTCATCCACTTTGATTAATTTAATCTCTAAGATGGTCTCCTTTAAGGTGTTTTTCACTATTTAGTTTCCCCCAAGATGTCCTCACTTTTATCCTCAAGGACATGGATATAATATTGTGGAAAATGTGGAGATCATACAGAAACTCCTCTTTTATTTGCATTGTTCCAAAACCCACAATAGTCCTTTAATAAAATTCTGGTATTTGCTCTTTCTGCCTGGTCATTTCCCAACAAAGGCACATTAAAAACCACAGCTCGTAGATATAAACTAAAATGCTTTGGAGAATGGCACTCAGAATACCGTCCTCACTGCAGTCTTTTCACCCATCATTTCCTGGGTCCATTGGATAGAAAGGTGCCAATTAGCAAAGTGAGACTTTTAAATTGCAGTATGGATGACATTTGCTGGCAATTTGAGTTTGTCTTCTCCAGATGAGATTTGATGTGATTTTGAAAACATTGATGAGGAATACCTGTGAAGTCTTGGGAATGTTGTGGTCAATATGACATCCAAAAGAACGGGCAAGGAAGCCTTGCCAATGACAACTTTTTTGGCTTAAGCTTGGCCATAGAATTTTATAGCTAAATATGTGAGTCTCATCATATAATTGATTTAAGGTGCTTGTGGTTTAAGGTATTTTACCATGGCAAAATCTGAATAATAAGACCTAAAATGTTGGATGTACATTTTTTTGTATAGAGAACATCTAAACTGTCTGACAAAAGAACTGCATTGGTCTTTGACTTATTAGAATCAGTTATTTTGTGCATATGTTAATTTTATATATTTATAGAATATATTGCCTTGTATTCTTTTCCACTACTGTTTGTTATGGTTCGTGTCTAGTTGTACCTTCAAAGGTTCGTGCAATCATGGGTGGAGTCTTTTAGAGTTTGTGACAAACTCATGAGCCACTGGGATTATGTGTCTTAGTACTGCTGGGATTATGGGTGTGGTCTGAGGCAGGTATCCTGAGTTAGAGAGCCTGAATATAATGTAAGAGAGAAAGAGAAAGACTCTCTCTGTTGCTCTCTGTTGTCTCTGTTGTGATTGGTGTTGTTCCGCCGCCATGAACTGGATGCTCTCTGCCCAGTTCCACTCAGCCTTGGATGAGCCGAATATGGACTGAAACCTCCAGTAAGTGTGAACTAAATAAACCTTTTTTTCCTTCATTTCGGGTGTCACGTATTTGTCCCAGCAAGGAGAGAAGAGTAACTAAGACACTGTATCTATATACTTGTGAATTTTTTGTCTTATTTGAAAACAGATTTTTCCAAATCAGTGTGAAAATGATCACTTTAGTGAATGGCATCACAATTTAATTGCTACCAATTTTATTTTGTAAGTAATACACTGATAAAATTTACTTGCATATAAATCCATTATTTCCACAGGAAAAAATGCCTATAAGTTAAATCACCATAGAAAATGTTATGAACATAAATTTATGTACAAAATATACTTCGCTACAATGAGATGCCTAAGAGTAGAGAACTTGAAAGACACTTTCTGTAACCACAGTAAAATAAAATTAGATGTAACAATAACATAACCAAGTAAAATTTTAAGAACTTAAAATAAGTTATAGTTTAGAAGTCCTTGAAAAGAGAATATTTATGCAAAGCAAATGATTTAAATTATTTTATTGTTTAAAATAACTATTATTTGAAATATTTAATTTATAATGTTCAAAAATTACAAAGATGAAAATATTATTACACTGAAAGAGAATGAAATTGATGAAAAGTATAACTAAAATTAATAAAATAAAATTTAAATTGTTGAGTAAATTTAAATGCTAACTCTTTGGAAATAAATTGAAATATGATCAAAACTATATGAAATATATATTTGGAAGAAATAAAGAGTAGGAATATTTAGCCATATGCAAAGCAAAGTTTAATATAGCCTATACCTTAGGAATATATTTATACATATTTTGTAATAAATTTGTAAATATGAAATAAATGCATGTTTTCCACAAAAGGTTAGAATAGTATCAGTAGAAGTCATCTATTTTAAATAAAGCAATACACCCAGTAAAACTGATGACACTGTAGGATATATATCATGAAACTGTGAAGAACATATGGCTTTGCAGTAAGAACCAACCTTCCAGTCACAGATAGGTTTTGTTTTGGGAATGATGATTCAATTTCATTTTAAGAAATACTTTTTTTTTTTTTTTTTTTTTTTTTTTTTTTTTGTCTTTTTGAGACAGGGTCTCGCTATGCAGTTGAGGCTGGTCCTGAGCTCACTTTTGTAGCCCAGGCTGGTCTCGAACTAGCACCAATCCTCCTGCCTCAGCCTCCCGAGTGCTGGGATTACAGGCGTGAGCCACCGCGCCCGGCTATTTTAAGAAATACTTTTAAATTCTCTCAGGGTTTCACAGAAAGCAAATTGGTCAAGCAATGGCCATGGCTCATCCAGATGGTTGACACTGACTAAAGAAATACAAGGTACTGTAGATGGTTTTAGGGTAAAT